>CM067370.1:177914507-177918214 GCA_034401795.1 Chaetoderma sp. LZ-2023a
TTGGATGTATTTACTATTTAATAAGCATTCTGTTGAATAGTTTGAAAGTAATTTGACTGCGCGCTGTTGCTGCCATAAGCAACCATATGCAGCAAAAGCACCCAGTCAAATTAGTTTCAAAATATTCAACAGCGTGTACCTGTATAGTTCACTGGAATTTGAGATTCAGAGAGTGCAGGGATCGAACGATCCCAACAAGGGCAACGCGTGGGGCGGAGGTGAGCTAGAGATAGGCGGGGCATAGCGAAAACTGGATTCATCCATTGAAAATGGCTCAAAGATTCCCAAATGAACACAAACTTCTGCCGTACAGTAAGAACTGCCGCAGACCAGCACGCAGTGTATTAGCGAAGGTTATCTACGGAAACCAAACAAATTCCGGAAATGGCCACTGACCAGCCATATAGATAAGCTGTGATATAGTTTAGAAGTCTGTTATACATTATTGGCTCACCTGGCCAAAATGGCCATACGAACTTATGCCATGGCGACCATCCTTCCGGTGTCCGTGAACTTTTTATTTAAACGACTTCTTCTCAAGAACCCATGGGCCGATTTTAATTATATTTGGCAGGAAGCATCCTTAGGGCATCAAACGAAGCCGATCCGCAAATCTGGCCGTCGGCCATCTTGGATTTCAGCGGATTTTTAAAAAGTCTAAAAATCTCCAAAATCGCTCGTAGAGTCGATTCACAACTCAGGAATCATCATCAAGGCCGAGAGGTAAGCCAAGTTTGTTCAAGAGAAGTTGATTGACCAAATGATTTGGCGGCCATCTTGGATGACCTAGTTTTCGCGAAAACAATTTCTGCAGAGCCACTGAAGGGATCAGGCCGAGATTTGGGAGATCTGATTAGAGGCTAAGGACTATTAAGGATTGTCCAAGCGAAGTTGATCCGTCAAAATACATGACCGCCGCAGGACCATCAACATGTAACGGGTTTGGTGGCCATATTGGATTGTTTCTATTTGATGGATTTTGAGGCCAAAATTTATTTTATATATGTTTTTGCGTATTCTGATTTGAGATTGTCAACGGTCGGATAAACGGTTTGGCGGCCAGCTTAGATCATTTTCCCGTCAAAAGCTCCCATATTAAAGGAATGCGAAATTTAAAGTCTTCTCGAGAGCCACTAGGCCGATTTCAATTATATTTGGCGGGAACACTCCTTAGGGCATAGAGATTCGAGTTTGTTCAAACGAAGCCGATCAGCCAATTTGGCTGGCGGCCATCTTAGATTTTGGTTAATTGTTAGAAACATCTTTTAAAATCTTCTCCGAAACCACTTGGGGCATCGATTCAAAACTCATGAAATATGATCTAGAGCAAGAGCTGAACCAAGGACTTGATTGTGCAAATAGTTCGGTGGCCATCTTGGATGACCTAGTTTTCCCGAAAACAACTTCTTCTCCAGAACCGCTGAAGTGATTGGGCCGAAACTTGGCAGATATGATTAGCGACTATGGGCCATTAAAGCTTGCTCAAGGGAAGTTGATAAGTAAAAACATGGTCGCCATGGACCAATAAAAATGTAGCGTGTTTGGCGGCCATATTGGATATTATTGTTTGATGGATTTTGAAGGCTAAATTGCTTGTATATAGGTTTTTAGGTATTCTGATTTCAAATTTGCCATTTAGAAATGGTCGGATAAACTGTTTTTCAGCCATCTCGGATCTTTTTCCCGCCAAAAACTTCCATACAAAGGCAATGGGAAATTTAAGTATATTTTGCAGGAAACATCCTTAGGGCACAGAGAGCCAAGTTTCTTCAAACGAAGACGATCGGCCAATATGTCCGTCGGCCATCTTGGATTTCAGCCGATTTTTGATAAAACGTCTTCTCCGTATCCGCATGGGGAATCGATTAAAAACTTACGAAACATCGTCTAGGGCAAGAGGTAAGACAAGTTTGCTCAAAGGTTTGCTCAAAAGAACTTGATTGACCAAATGGTTCTGTAGCCATCTTGGACGACTTAGTCGAAAACGGCTTCTTCTCCAGAACTGATGAAGGGATCAGGCCGAAATTTGGGAGATATGATTAGGGACTAAAGGCCATTAAAGTTTGTTCATGGGAAGTTGATCCATCAAACAATCTCGTCGCGGTGGGCCAACCAAAATGTAGCATGTTTGGCGGCCATATTGGATTTTATTATTTGATGGATTTTGAGGCCGAAATTAATTTTATATACGTTTTTGCGTATTCTGCCATCTTGGATCATTTTCCCGCCAAAAACTCCCATACTAAAGTAATGGCAAGTTTAAAATGGCTTCTCGAGAACAGCGGGGCCGATTTGAAGTATATTGAAAGGAAGCATCCTTACAGCATAGGGATACAAGTTTGTCCAAAGGAAGACGATCGGCCAATTTGGCCAGTGGCCATCTTGGATTTTGGCCAACTTTTAGATACGCGTTTTAAAAATCTTCTTCTCTGAAACCACTTGGGAGATCGATGCAAGCTTAATGAAATATTATATAGGGCAAGAGCTGAACCAAGTTTGTTCGAAGGCACATGATTTGTCAAATGGTTCGGCGGCCACCAGGAATGACCTAGTTTTTGTGAGAACAGATCGGGCCGAAATTTGGAAAATATGATGAGGGTCGAAACTACATTAAAATGTTCCATTGAGTTGATACGTAAAAGACACGGCCGTCGTAGATTAATCAAAGGTTAGCGTGTTTGGCGTCCATCTTAGATTTTTTGAGAAAATCATATAAGACACTACTTATTAACAACTTAGCCAATATTAATAAAACCTGACTAAACCTTCACAGACTCCAAAAACAGTGTTCACCCACATATCACTATCGACAAAGCATGAAACTAAGAAAATTATTATCCACTTCGTGGCGGCGAACCATGGAGTAAACGTAAAATCATGGACTCCTTGCTTTGCAGGATTGCGGCACGCTGCGTCATGGAAAACATAGTTTTCCAGTCCTTCTGAAAGCTATGGATTCGTAGATCAAACGTGGCCGTGACAAACAAGACTAGGTTTATACAGCACAACCTGCGTATCTGTGATGCTGCATACGTGTAACAGCTGGACAGATCCAAAGGCAGCGCTAGACAAACTTGATGCTTGCCGCCGCACACACATATTTGGACACTGATGGTCAGAGAAGAGAATTTTCACCGATGCACTATACAAGACGTGTAAAACATCACCGCTGTCCTTAAAATTCTCCTAGCAATGGTTGGCCATGTGCTAAGGATGCCAGAAGACACACCAGCACAGAGCGCCTTGGAATTCGCCCTACTCTGAGCCAGAAAATACAAAGCCATGAGAGGACGTCATTGCATAGATATGTTAAGTGTGCTACGAGGTGACCTCAAAAAAGCAGGACTCGGTACACTCAGATAAAGGATGGACCTGAGGACGCTATTATTTTAGTTGAAGAAGGACAAAATAGTCAAAAGCGAAGAAGGACTGATTGCAGCTGCTGGATGTTTCTACTAATACAGCCACATAATACAGTCATCATACATACATACATACATTATAAATTAATACACTGAAAAACGACAAATGTATGTATTTTTATTTTATTGACGCACTGGCAACGTGCGGCTTCAATTTCCATGTGCTAACTTGGCCGACAGTGATGCACCCGTTAGTTTAATTTGTTGATCACCATCTCCCGGTCGGGGGATCGAACCGCCATTCTGCAACTCCGCATAGCATCAGCAACCAGGCATCTTTCCACT
>CM067370.1:177918714-178037067 GCA_034401795.1 Chaetoderma sp. LZ-2023a
CAACGGTGTCTGAGTAATAGTCAATGGTGTCTGAGTAATCGTCAATGGTGTCTAAGTAATAGTCAATGGTGTCTGAGTAATCGTCAATGGTGTCTGAGTAATCGTCAACGGTGTCTGAGTAATAGTCAACGGTGTCTGAGTAACCCTCAATGGTGTCTAAGTAACCGTCAACGGTGTCTGAGTAATAGTCAATGGTGTCTGAGTAATAGTCAATGGTGTCTGAGTAATAGTCAATGGTGTCTGAGTAATAGTCAAAGGTGTCTGAGTAATCGTCAATGGTGTCTGAGTAACCGTCAACGGTGTCTGAGTAATAGTCAATTGTGTCTGAGTAATCATCAATGTTATCTGCGTAATCGTCACCGGTGTCTGAGTAATCGTCAATGGTGTCTGAGTAATAGGCAATGGTGTCTGAGTAATAGTCAAAGGTGTCTGAGTAATCGTCACCGGTGTCTGAGTAATTGTCAATGGTGTCTGAGTAATAGGCAATGGTGTCTGAGTAATAGTCAAAGGTGTCTGAGTAATCGTCAATGGTGTCTGAGTAATCATCAATGGTGTCTGAGTAATAGTCAATGGTGTCTGAGTAATAGTCAAAGGTGTCTGAGTAATCGTCAATGGTGTCTGAGTAATCATCAATGGTGTCTGAGTAACCCTCAATGGTGTCTGACTAACCGTCAACGGTGTCTGAGTAATAGTCAATGGTGTCTGAGTAATAGTCAATGGTGTCTGAGTAATAGTCAATGGTGTCTGGGTAATCGTCAATGGTGTCTGAGTAATAGTCAATGGTGTCTGAGTAATAGTCAATGGTGTCTGTGTAATCGTCAACGGTGTCTGAGTATTCATCAACGGTGTCTGAGTAATAGTCAATGGTGTCTGAGTAACCGTCAACGGTGTCTGAGTAATAGTCAATTGTGTCTGAGTAATCATCAATGGTATCTGCGTAATCGTCACCGGTGTCTGAGTAATCGTCAATGGTGTCTGAGTAATCATCAATGGTGTCTGAGTAATAGTCAATGGTGTGTGAGTAATAGTCATTGGTGTCTGAGAAATAGTCAACGGTGTCTGAGTAATCATCAATGGTGTCTGAGTAATAGTCATTGGTGTCTGACTAATAGTCAATTGTGTCTGAGTAATCATAAATGGGATCTGAGTAATCGTCACCGGTGTCTGAGTAATAGTCAATGGTGTCTGAGTAATCATCAATGGTGTCTGAGTAATAGTCAATGGTGTCTGAGTAATAGTCAATGTTGTCTGAGTAATAGTCATTGGTGTCTGAGTAATCGTCAACGGTGTCTGAGTAATAGTCAACGGTGTCTGAGTAACCCTCAATGGTGTGTGAGTAATAGTCAATGGTGTCTGAGTAATAGTCAATGGTGTCTGAGTAATAGTCAGTGGTGTCTGAGTAATCGTCAATGGTGTCTTAGTAATAGTCAACAGTGTCTAAGTAATAGTCAGTGATGTCTGAGGAATCGTCAATGGTGTCTGTGTAATAGTCAGTGGTGTCTGAGTAACCGTCAATGGTGTCTGAGTAACCGTCAATTGTTTCTGAGTAATAGTCAATGGTGTCATAGCAATAGTCAATTGTGTCTGAGGAATCGTCAATGGTGTCTGAGTAATAGGCAATGGTGTCTGAGTAATAGTCAATGGTGTCTGAGTAATAGTCAATGGTGTCTGTGTAATCGCCAATGGTGTCTGCATAATAGTCAATGGTTTCTGAGTAATATTCAATGATGTCTGAGTAACTGTCAACGGTGTCCGAGTAATCATCAACGGTGTCTGAGTCATAGTCAATGGTGTCTGAGTAATCGTCAATGCTGTCATAGTAATAGTTAATGGTGTCTGAGTAATAGTCAATGGTGTCTGAGTAATAGTCAATGGTGTCTGAGTAATCGTCAATGGTGTCTGAGTAATCGTCAATGGTGTCTGCGTAATCGTCAATGGTGTCTGAGTAATAGTCAATGGTGTCATAGTAATAGTCAATGGTGTCTGAGGAATCGTCAATGGTGTCTGAGTAATAGTCAATGGTGTCTGAGTAATAGTCAATGGTGTCTCAGTAATAGTCAATGGTGTCTGTGTAATCGTCAATGGTGTCTGCATAATAGTCAATGGTGTCTGAGTAATATTCAATGATGTCTGAGTAACCGTCAGCGGTGTCCGAGTAATCATCAACGGTGTCTGAGTAATAGTCAATGGTGTCTGAGTAATCGTCAATGCTGTCATAGTAATAGTCAATGGTGTCTGAGTAATCGTCAATGGTGTCTAAGTAATAGTCAATGGTGTCTGAGTAATCGTCAATGGTGTCTGAGTAATCGTCAACGGTGTCTGAGTAATAGTCAACGGTGTCTGAGTAACCCTCAATGGTGTCTAAGTAACCGTCAACGGTGTCTGAGTAATAGTCAATGGTGTCTGAGTAATAGTCAATGGTGTCTGAGTAATAGTCAATGGTGTCTGAGTAATAGTCAAAGGTGTCTGAGTAATCGTCAATGGTGTCTGAGTAACCCTCAATGGTGTCTGACTAACCGTCAACGATCTCTGAGTAATAGTCAATGGTGTCTGAGTAATAGTCAGTGGTGTCTGGGTAATCCTCAATGGTGTCTTAGTAATAGTCAACAGTGTCTGAGTAATAGTCAGTGATGTCTGAGGAATCGTCAATGGTGTCTGTGTAATAGTCAGTGGTGTCTGAGTAACCGTCAATGGTGTCTGAGTAACCGTCAATGGTGTCTGAGTAATAGTCAATGGTGTCATAGCAATAGTCAATGGTGTCTGAGGAATCGTCAATGGTGTCTGAGTAATAGGCAATGGTGTCTGAGTAATAGTCAATGGTGTCTGAGTAATAGTCAATGGTGTCTGTGTAATCGTCAATGGTGTCTGCATAATAGTCAATGGTTTCTGAGTAATATTCAATGATGTCTGAGTAACTGTCAACGGTGTCCGAGTAATCATCAACGGTGTCTGAGTCATAGTCAATGGTGTCTGAGTAATCGTCAATGCTGTCATAGTAATAGTTAATGGTGTCTGAGTAATAGTCAATGGTGTCTGAGGAATCGTCAACGGTGTCTGAGTAATAGTCAGTGGTGTCTGAGTAATCGTCATTGGTGTCTGAGTAATCGTCAATGGTGTCTGAGTAATAGTCAATGGTGTCATAGCAATAGTCAATGGTGTCTGAGTAATAGTCAATGGTGTCTGAGTAATAGTCAATGGTGTCTGTGTAATCGTCAATGGTGTCTGAGTAATAGTCATTGGTGTCTGAGTAATCGTCAATGGTGTCTGAGTAATAGTCAATGGTGTCATAGCAATAGTCAATGGTGTCTGTGTAATCGTCAACGGTGTCTGAGTATTCATCAACGGTGTCTGAGTAATAGTCAATGGCGTCTGAGTAACCGTCAACGGTGTCTGAGTAATAGTCAATTGTGTCTGAGTAATCATCAATGGTATCTGCGTAATCGTCACCGGTGTCTGAGTAATCGTCAATGGTGTCTGAGTAATCATCAATGGTGTCTGAGTAATAGTCAATGGTGTCTGAGTAATAGTCAATGGTGTGTGAGTAATAGTCATTGGTGTCTGAGAAATAGTCAACGGTGTCTGAGTAATCATCAATGGTGTCTGAGTAATAGTCATTGGTGTCTGACTAATAGTCAATTGTGTCTGAGTAATCATAAATGGGATCTGAGTAATCGTCACCGGTGTCTGAGTAATCGTCAATGGTGTCTGAGTAATCATCAATGGTGTCTGAGTAATAGTCAATGGTGTCTGAGTAATAGTCAATGTTGTCTGAGTAATAGTCATTGGTGTCTGAGTAATCGTCAACGGTGTCTGAGTAATAGTCAACGGTGTCTGAGTAACCCTCAATGGTGTCTGAGTAATAGTCAATGGTGTCTGAGTAATAGTCAATGGTGTCTGAGTAATAGTCAAAGGTGTCTGAGTAATCGTCAATGGTGTCTGAGTAATCGTCAATGGTGTCTGAGTAACCCTCAATGGTGTCTGACTAACCGTCAACGGTGTCTGAGTAATAGTCAATGGTGTCTGAGTAATAGTCAGTGGTGTCTGAGTAATCGTCAATGGTGTCTTAGTAATAGTCAACAGTGTCTGAGTAATAGTCAGTGATGTCTGAGGAATCGTCAACGGTGTCTGAGTAATAGTCAGTGGTGTCTGAGTAATCGTCAATGGTGTCTGAGTAATCGTCAATGGTGTCTGAGTAATAGTCAATGGTGTCATAGCAATAGTCAATGGTGTCTGAGTAATAGTCAATGGTGTCTGAGTAATAGTCAATGGTGTCTGAGTAATCGTCAATGGTGTCTGAGTAATCGTCAATGGTGTCTGAGTAACCGTCAATGGTGTCTGAGTAACCGTCAATGGTGTCTGAGTAATAGTCAATGGTGTCATAGCAATAGACAATGGTGTCTGAGGAATCGTCAATGGTGTCTGAGTAATAGTCAATGGTGTCTGAGTAATAGTCAATGGTGTCTGAGTAATAGACAATGGTGTCTGTGTAATCGTCAATGGTGTCTGCATAATAGTCAATGGTGTCTGAGTAATATTCAATGATGTCTGAGTAACCGTCAACGGTGTCCGAGTAATCATCAACGGTGTCTGAGTAATAGTCAATGGTGTCTGAGTAATCGTCAATGCTGTCATAGTAATAGTCAATGGTGTCTGAGTAATAGTCAATGGTGTCTGAGGAATCGTCAACGGTGTCTGAGTAATAGTCAGTGGTGTCTGAGTAATCGTCAATGGTGTCTGAGTAATCGTCAATGGTGTCTGAGTAATAGTCAATGGTGTCATAGCAATAGTCAATGGTGTCTGATTAATAGTCAATGGTGTCTGAGTAATAGTCAATGGTGTCTGGGTAATCGTCAATGGTGTCTGAGTAATAGTCAATGGTGTCTGAGTAATAGTCAATGGTGTCTGTGTAATCGTCAACGGTGTCTGAGTATTCATCAACGGTGTCTGAGTAATAGTCAATGGTGTCTCAGTAATCGTCAATGCTGTCATAGTAATAGTCAATGGTGTCTGAGTAATCGTCAATGGTGTCTGAGTAATAGTCAATGGTGTCTGAGTAATCGCCAATGGTGTCTGAGTAATCGTCAATGGTGTCTGAGTAACCCTCAATGGTGTCTGAGTAACCGTCAACGGTGTCTGAGTAATCGGCAATGCTATCTGAGTAATCATCACGGTGTCTGAGTAATAGTCAATGGTGTTTGAGTAATCGTCACCGGTGTCTGATTAATCGTCAATGGTGTCTGAGTAATCATCAATGGTGTCTGTGTAATAGTCAATGGTGTCTGAGTAATAGTCAATGGTGTGTGAGTAATAGTCATTGGTGTCTGAGAAATAGTCAACGGTGTCTGAGTAATCATCAATGGTGTCTGAGTAATAGTCATTGGTGTCTGACTAATAGTCAATTGTGTCTGAGTAATCATAAATGGGATCTGAGTAATCGTCACCGGTGTCTGAGTAATAGTCAATGGTGTCTGAGTAATCATCAATGGTGTCTGAGTAATAGTCAATGGTGTCTGAGTAATAGTCAATGTTGTCTGAGTAATAGTCATTGGTGTCTGAGTAATCGTCAACGGTGTCTGAGTAATAGTCAATGGTGTCTGAGTAATAGTCAATGGTGTCTGAGTAATAGTCAATGGTGTTTGAGTAATAGTCAAAGGTGTCTGAGTAATAGTCAAAGGTGTCTGAGTAATCGTCAATGGTGTCTGAGTAACCCTCAATGGTGTCTGACTAACCGTCAACGGTGTCTGAGTAATCGTCAATGGTGTCTGAGTAATAGTCAGTGGTGTCTGAGTAATCGTCAATGGTGTCTTGGTAATAGTCAACAGTGTCTGAGTAATAGTCAGTGATGTCTGAGGAATCGTCAATGGTGTCTGTGTAATAGTCAGTGGTGTCTGAGTAACCGTCAATGGTGTCTGAGTAACCGTCAATGGTGTCTGAGTAATAGTCAATGGTGTCATAGCAATAGTCAATGGTGTCTGAGGAATCGTCAATGGTGTCTGAGTAATAGGCAATGGTGTCTGAGTAATAGTCAATGGTGTCTGAGTAATAGTTAATGGTGTCTGTCTAATCGTCAATGGTGTCTGCAAAATAGTCAATGGTTTCTGAGTAATATTCAATGATGTCTGAGTAACCGTCAACGGTGTCCGAGTAATCATCAATGGTGTCTGAGTAATCGTCAATGCTGTCATAGTAATAGTTAATGGTGTCTGAGTAATAGTCAATGGTGTCTGAGGAATCATCAACGGTGTCTGAGTAATAGTCATTGGTGTCTGAGTAATCGTCAATGGTGTCTGAGTAATAGTCAATGGTGTCATAGCAATAGTCAATGGTGTCTGAGTAATAGTCAATGGTGTCTGAGTAATAGTCAATGGTGTCTGGGTAATCGTCAATGGTGTCTGAGTAATAGTCAATGGTGTCTGAGTAATAGTCAATGGTGTCTGTGTAATCGTCAACGGTGTCTGAGTATTCATCAACGGTGTCTGAGTAATAGTCAATGGTGTCTGAGTAACCGTCAACGGTGTCTGAGTAATAGTCAATTGTGTCTGAGTAATCATCAATGGTATCTGCGTAATCGTCACCGGTGTCTGAGTAATCGTCAATGGTGTCTGAGTAATCATCAATGGTGTCTGAGTAATAGTCAATGGTGTCTGAGTAATAGTCAATGGTGTGTGAGTAATAGTCATTGGTGTCTGAGAAATAGTCAACGGTGTCTGAGTAATCATCAATGGTGTCTGAGTAATAGTCATTGGTGTCTGACTAATAGTCAATTGTGTCTGAGTAATCATAAATGGGATCTGAGTAATCGTCACCGGTGTCTGAGTAATCGTCAATGGTGTCTGAGTAATCATCAATGGTGTCTGAGTAATAGTCAATGGTGTCTGAGTAATAGTCAATGTTGTCTGAGTAATAGTCATTGGTGTCTGAGTAATCGTCAATGGTGTCTGAGTAATAGTCAACGGTGTCTGAGTAACCCTCAATGGTGTCTGAGTAATAGTCAGTGGTGTCTGAGTAATAGTCAATGGTGTCTGAGTAATAGTCAAAGGTGTCTGAGTAATCGTCAATGGTGTCTGAGTAATCGTCAATGGTGTCTGAGTAACCCTCAATGGTGTCTGACTAACCGTCAACGGTGTCTGAGTAATAGTCAATGGTGTCGGAGTAATAGTCAGTGGTGTCTGAGTAATCGTCAATGGTGTCTTAGTAATAGCCAACAGTGTCTGAGTAATAGTCAGTGATGTCTGAGGAATCGTCAATGGTGTCTGTGTAATAGTCAGTGGTGTCTGAGTAACCGTCAATGGTGTCTGAGTAATAGTCAACCGTGTCTGAGTAACCCTCAATGGTGTCTAAGTAACCGTCAACGGTGTCTGAGTAATAGTCAATGGTGTCTGAGTAATAGTCAATGGTGTCTGAGTAATCGTCAATGCTGTCATAGTAATAGTCAATGGTGTCTGAGTAATAGTCAATGGTGTCTGTGTAATAGTCAATGGTGTCTGAGTAATCGTCAATGGTGTCTGAGTAATCGTCAATGGTGTTTGAGTAACCGTCAATGGTGTCTGAGTAACCGTCAATGGTGTCTGAGTAATAGTCAATGGTGTCATAGCAATAGACAATGGGGTCTGAGGAATCGTCAATGGTGTCTGAGTAATAGTCAATGGTGTCTGAGTAATAGTCAATGGTGTCTGAGTAATAGACAATGGTGTCTGTGTAATCGTCAATGGTGTCTGCATAATAGTCAATGGTATCTGAGTAATATTCAATGATGTCTGAGTAACCGTCAACGGTGTCCGAGTAATCATCAACGGTGTCTGAGTAATAGTCAATGGTGTCTGAGAAATCGTCAATGCTGTCATAGTAATAGTCAATGGTGTCTGAGTAATAGTCAATGGTGTCTGAGGAATCGTCAACGGTGTCTGAGTAATAGTCAGTGGTGTCTGAGTAATCGTCAATGGTGTCTGAGTAATCGTCAATGGTGTCTGAGTAATAGTCAATGGTGTCATAGCAATAGTCAATGGTGTCTGATTAATAGTCAATGGTGTCTGAGTAATAGTCAATGGTGTCTGAGGAATCATCAACGGTGTCTGAGTAATAGTCAGTGGTGTCTGAGTAATCGTCATTGGTGTCTGAGTAATCGTCAATGGTGTCTGAGTAATAGTCAATGGTGTCATAGCAATAGTCAATGGTGTCTGAGTAATAGTCAATGGTGTCTGAGTAATAGTCAATGGTGTCTGGGTAATCGTCAATGGTGTCTGAGTAATAGTCAATGGTGTCTGAGTAATAGTCAATGGTGTCTGTGTAATCGTCAACGGTGTCTGAGTATTCATCAACGGTGTCTGAGTAACCGTCAATGGTGTCTGAGTAATCGGCAATGGTATCTGAGTAATCATCACCGGTGTCTGAGTAATCATCAATGGTGTCTGAGTAATAGTCATTGGTGTCTGACTAATAGTCAATTGTGTCTGAGTAATCATAAATGGGATCTGAGTAATCGTCACCGGTGTCTGAGTAATCGTCAATGGTGTCTGAGTAATCATCAATGGTGTCTGAGTAATAGTCAATGGTGTCTGAGTAATAGTCAATGTTGTCTGAGTAATAGTCATTGGTGTCTGAGTAATCGTCAACGTTGTCTGAGTAATAGTCAACGGTGTCTGAGTAACCCTCAATGGTGTCTGAGTAATAGTCAATGGTGTCTGCATAATAGTCAATGGTGTCTGAGTAATATTCAATGATGTCTGAGTAACCGTCAACGGTGTCCGAGTAATCATCAACGGTGTCTGAGTAATAGTCAATGGTGTCTGAGTAATCGTCAATGCTGTCATAGTAATAGTCAATGGTGTCTGAGTAATCGTCAATGGTGTCTAAGTAATAGTCAATGGTGTCTGAGTAATCGTCAATGGTGTCTGAGTAATCGTCAACGGTGTCTGAGTAATAGTCAACGGTGTCTGAGTAACCCTCAATGGTGTCTAAGTAACCGTCAACGGTGTCTGAGTAATAGTCAATGGTGTCTGAGTAATAGTCAATGGTGTCTGAGTAATAGTCAATGGTGTCTGAGTAATAGTCAATGGTGTCTGAGTAATCGTCAATGGTGTCTGAGTAATCGTCAATGGTGTCTGAGTAATCGTCAATGGTGTCTGAGTAATAGTCAATGGTGTCATAGTAATAGTCAATGGTATCTGAGGAATCGTCAATGGTGTCTGAGTAATAGTCAATGGTGTCTGAGTAATAGTCAATGGTGTCTGAGTAATAGTCAGTGGTGTCTGAGTAATCGTCAATGGTGTCTGAGTAATAGTCAACCGTGTCTGAGTAATAGTCAGTGATGTCTGAGTAATAGTCAATGGTGTCATAGCAATAGTCAATGGTGTCTGATTAATAGTCAATGGTGTCTGAGTAATAGTCAATGGTGTCATAGTAATAGTCAATGGTGTCTGAGGAATCGTCAATGGTGTCTGAGTAATAGTCAGTGGTGTCTGAGTAATCGTCAATGGTGTCTTAGTAATAGTCAACAGTGTCTGAGTAATAGTCAGTGATGTCTGAGGAATCGTCAATGGTGTCTGTGTAATAGTCAGTGGTGTCTGAGTAACCGTCAATGGTGTCTGAGTAACCGTCAATGGTGTCTGAGTAATAGTCAATGGTGTCATAGCAATAGTCAATGGTGTCTGAGGAATCGTCAATGGTGTCTGAGTAATAGGCAATGGTGTCTGAGTAATAGTCAATGGTGTCTGAGTAATAGTCAATGGTGTCTGTGTAATCGTCAATGGTGTCTGCATAATAGTCAATGGTTTCTGAGTAATATTCAATGATGTCTGAGTAACTGTCAACGGTGTCCGAGTAATCATCAACGGTGTCTGAGTCATAGTCAATGGTGTCTGAGTAATCGTCAATGCTGTCATAGTAATAGTTAATGGTGTCTGAGTAATAGTCAATGGTGTCTGAGGAATCGTCAACGGTGTCTGAGTAATAGTCAGTGGTGTCTGAGTAATCGTCATTGGTGTCTGAGTAATCGTCAATGGTGTCTGAGTAATAGTCAATGGTGTCATAGCAATAGTCAATGGTGTCTGAGTAATAGTCAATGGTGTCTGAGTAATAGTCAATGGTGTCTGTGTAATCGTCAATGGTGTCTGAGTAATAGTCATTGGTGTCTGAGTAATCGTCAATGGTGTCTGAGTAATAGTCAATGGTGTCATAGCAATAGTCAATGGTGTCTGTGTAATCGTCAACGGTGTCTGAGTAATAGTCAATGGTGTCTGAGTAACCGTCAACGGTGTCTGAGTAATAGTCAATTGTGTCTGAGTAATCATCAATGGTATCTGCGTAATCGTCACCGGTGTCTGAGTAATCGTCAATGGTGTCTGAGTAATCATCAATGGTGTCTGAGTAATAGTCAATGGTGTCTGAGTAATAGTCAATGGTGTGTGAGTAATAGTCATTGGTGTCTGAGAAATAGTCAACGGTGTCTGAGTAATCATCAATGGTGTCTGAGTAATAGTCATTGGTGTCTGACTAATAGTCAATTGTGTCTGAGTAATCATAAATGGTGTCTGAGTAATAGTCAATGGTGTCTGAGTAATAGTCAATGTTGTCTGAGTAATAGTCATTGGTGTCTGAGTAATCGTCAACGGTGTCTGAGTAATAGTCAACGGTGTCTGAGTAACCCTCAATGGTGTCTGAGTAATAGTCAATGGTGTCTGAGTAATAGTCAATGGTGTCTGAGTAATAGTCAAAGGTGTCTGAGTAATCGTCAATGGTGTCTGAGTAATCGTCAATGGTGTCTGAGGAATCGTCAACGGTGTCTGAGTAATAGTCAATGGTGTCTGAGTAATAGTCAGTGGTGTCTGAGTAATCGTCAATGGTGTCTTAGTAATAGTCAACAGTGTCTGAGTAATAGTCAGTGATGTCTGAGGAATCGTCAATGGTGTCTGTGTAATAGTCAGTGGTGTCTGAGTAACCGTCAATGGTGTCTGAGGAATCGTCAACGGTGTCTGAGTAATAGTCAGTGGTGTCTGAGTAATCGTCAATGGTGTCTGAGTAATCGTCAATGGTGTCTGAGTAATAGTCAATGGTGTCATAGCAATAGTCAATGGTGTCTGAGTAATAGTCAATGGTGTCTGAGTAATAGTCAATGGTGTCTGAGTAATCGTCAATGGTGTCTGAGTAATCGTCAATGGTGTCTGAGTAACCGTCAATGGTGTCTGAGTAACCGTCAATGGTGTCTGAGTAATAGTCAATGGTGTCATAGCAATAGACAATGGTGTCTGAGGAATCGTCAATGGTGTCTGAGTAATAGTCAATGGTGTATGAGTAATAGTCAATGGTGTCTGAGTAATAGACAATGGTGTCTGTGTAATCGTCAATGGTGTCTGCATAATAGTCAATGGTGTCTGAGTAATATTCAATGATGTCTGAGTAACCGTCAACGGTGTCCGAGTAATCATCAACGGTGTCTGAGTAATAGTCAATGGTGTCTGAGTAATCGTCAATGCTGTCATAGTAATAGTCAATGGTGTCTGAGTAATAGTCAATGGTGTCTGAGGAATCGTCAACGGTGTCTGAGTAATAGTCAGTGGTGTCTGAGTAATCGTCAATGGTGTCTGAGTAATCGTCAATGGTGTCTGAGTAATAGTCAATGGTGTCATAGCAATAGTCAATGGTGTCTGATTAATAGTCAATGGTGTCTGAGTAATAGTCAATGGTGTCTGGGTAATCGTCAATGGTGTCTGAGTAATAGTCAATGGTGTCTGAGTAATAGTCAATGGTGTCTGTGTAATCGTCAACGGTGTCTGAGTATTCATCAACGGTGTCTGAGTAATCGTCAATGCTGTCATAGTAATAGTCAATGGTGTCTGAGTAATCGTCAATGGTGTCTGAGTAATAGTCAATGGTGTCTGAGTAATCGCCAATGGTGTCTGAGTAATCGTCAATGGTGTCTGAGTAACCCTCAATGGTGTCTGAGTAACCGTCAACGGTGTCTGAGTAATCGGCAATGCTATCTGAGTAATCATCACGGTGTCTGAGTAATAGTCAATGGTGTTTGAGTAATCGTCACCGGTGTCTGATTAATCGTCAATGGTGTCTGAGTAATCATCAATGGTGTCTGTGTAATAGTCAATGGTGTCTGAGTAATAGTCAATGGTGTGGGAGTAATAGTCATTGGTGTCTGAGAAATAGTCAACGGTGTCTGAGTAATCATCAATGGTGTCTGAGTAATAGTCATTGGTGTCTGACTAATAGTCAATTGTGTCTGAGTAATCATAAATGGGATCTGAGTAATCGTCACCGGTGTCTGAGTAATAGTCAATGGTGTCTGAGTAATCATCAATGGTGTCTGAGTAATAGTCAATGGTGTCTGAGTAATAGTCAATGTTGTCTGAGTAATAGTCATTGGTGTCTGAGTAATCGTCAACGGTGTCTGAGTAATAGTCAACGGTGTCTGAGTAACCCTCAATGGTGTCTGAGTAATAGTCAATGGTGTCTGAGTAATAGTCAATGGTGTTTGAGTAATAGTCAAAGGTGTCTGAGTAATAGTCAAAGGTGTCTGAGTAATCGTCAATGGTGTCTGAGTAACCCTCAATGGTGTCTGACTAACCGTCAACGGTGTCTGAGTAATAGTCAATGGTGTCTGAGTAATAGTCAGTGGTGTCTGAGTAATCGTCAATGGTGTCTTGGTAATAGTCAACAGTGTCTGAGTAATAGTCAGTGATGTCTGAGGAATCGTCAATGGTGTCTGTGTAATAGTCAGTGGTGTCTGAGTAACCGTCAATGGTGTCTGAGTAACCGTCAATGGTGTCTGAGTAATAGTCAATGGTGTCATAGCAATAGTCAATGGTGTCTGAGGAATCGTCAATGGTGTCTGAGTAATAGGCAATGGTGTCTGAGTAATAGTCAATGGTGTCTGAGTAATAGTTAATGGTGTCTGTGTAATCGTCAATGGTGTCTGCAAAATAGTCAATGGTTTCTGAGTAATATTCAATGATGTCTGAGTAACCGTCAACGGTGTCCGAGTAATCATCAATGGTGTCTGAGTAATCGTCAATGCTGTCATAGTAATAGTTAATGGTGTCTGAGTAATAGTCAATGGTGTCTGAGGAATCATCAACGGTGTCTGAGTAATAGTCATTGGTGTCTGAGTAATCGTCAATGGTGTCTGAGTAATAGTCAATGGTGTCATAGCAATAGTCAATGGTGTCTGAGTAATAGTCAATGGTGTCTGAGTAATAGTCAATGGTGTCTGGGTAATCGTCAATGGTGTCTGAGTAATAGTCAATGGTGTCTGAGTAATAGTCAATGGTGTCTGTGTAATCGTCAACGGTGTCTGAGTATTCATCAACGGTGTCTGAGTAATAGTCAATGGTGTCTGAGTAACCGTCAACGGTGTCTGAGTAATAGTCAATTGTGTCTGAGTAATCATCAATGGTATCTGCGTAATCGTCACCGGTGTCTGAGTAATCGTCAATGGTGTCTGAGTAATCATCAATGGTGTCTGAGTAATAGTCAATGGTGTCTGAGTAATAGTCAATGGTGTGTGAGTAATAGTCATTGGTGTCTGAGAAATAGTCAACGGTGTCTGAGTAATCATCAATGGTGTCTGAGTAATAGTCATTGGTGTCTGACTAATAGTCAATTGTGTCTGAGTAATCATAAATGGGATCTGAGTAATCGTCACCGGTGTCTGAGTAATCGTCAATGGTGTCTGAGTAATCATCAATGGTGTCTGAGTAATAGTCAATGGTGTCTGAGTAATAGTCAATGTTGTCTGAGTAATAGTCATTGGTGTCTGAGTAATCGTCAATGGTGTCTGAGTAATAGTCAACGGTGTCTGAGTAACCCTCAATGGTGTCTGAGTAATAGTCAGTGGTGTCTGAGTAATAGTCAATGGTGTCTGAGTAATAGTCAAAGGTGTCTGAGTAATCGTCAATGGTGTCTGAGTAATCGTCAATGGTGTCTGAGTAACCCTCAATGGTGTCTGACTAACCGTCAACGGTGTCTGAGTAATAGTCAATGGTGTCTGAGTAATAGTCAGTGGTGTCTGAGTAATCGTCAATGGTGTCTTAGTAATAGCCAACAGTGTCTGAGTAATCGTCAATGGTGTCTGAGTAACCCTCAATGGTGTCTGACTAACCGTCAACGGTGTCTGAGTAATAGTCAATGGTGTCTGAGTAATAGTCAGTGGTGTCTGAGTAATCGTCAATGGTGTCTTAGTAATAGCCAACAGTGTCTGAGTAATAGTCAGTGATGTCTGAGGAATCGTCAATGGTGTCTGAGTAACCCTCAATGGTGTCTAAGTAACCGTCAACAGTGTCTGAGTAATAGTCAATGGTGTCTGAGTAATAGTCAATGGTGTCTGAGTAATCGTCAATGCTGTCATAGTAATAGTCAATGGTGTCTGAGTAATAGTCACTGGTGTCTGAGTAATAGTCAATGGTGTCTGAGTAATCGTCAATGGTGTCTGAGTAATCGTCAATGGTGTTTGAGTAACCGTCAATGGTGTCTGAGTAACCGTCAATGGTGTCTGAGTAATAGTCAATGGTGTCATAGCAATAGACAATGGGGTCTGAGGAATCGTCAATGGTGTCTGAGGAATCGTCAACGGTGTCTGAGTAATAGTCAGTGGTGTCTGAGTAATATTCAATGATGTCTGAGTAACCGTCAACGGTGTCCGAGTAATCATCAACGGTGTCTGAGTAATAGTCAATGGTGTCTGAGAAATCGTCAATGCTGTCATAGTAATAGTCAATGGTGTCTGAGTAATAGTCAATGGTGTCTGAGGAATCGTCAACGGTGTCTGAGTAATAGTCAGTGGTGTCTGAGTAATCGTCAATGGTGTCTGAGTAACCGTCAACGGTGTCCGAGTAATAGTCAATGGTGTCATAGCAATAGTCAATGGTGTCTGATTAATAGTCAATGGTGTCTGAGTAATAGTCAATGGTGTCTGAGGAATCATCAACGGTGTCTGAGTAATAGTCAGTGGTGTCTGAGTAATCGTCATTGGTGTCTGAGTAATCGTCAATGGTGTCTGAGTAATAGTCAATGGTGTCATAGCAATAGTCAATAGTGTCTGAGTAATAGTCAATGGTGTCTGAGTAATAGTCAATGGTGTCTGGGTAATCGTCAATGGTGTCTGAGTAATAGTCAATGGTGTCTGAGTAATCGTCAATGGTGTCTGAGTAACCCTCAATGGTGTCTGAGTAACCGTCAACGGTGTCTGAGTAATCGGCAATGCTATCTGAGTAATCATCACGGTGTCTGAGTAATAGTCAATGGTGTTTGAGTAATCGTCACCGGTGTCTGATTAATCGTCAATGGTGTCTGAGTAATCATCAATGGTGTCTGTGTAATAGTCAATGGTGTCTGAGTAATAGTCAATGGTGTGTGAGTAATAGTCATTGGTGTCTGAGAAATAGTCAACGGTGTCTGAGTAATCATCAATGGTGTCTGAGTAATAGTCATTGGTGTCTGACTAATAGTCAATTGTGTCTGAGTAATCATAAATGGGATCTGAGTAATCGTCACCGGTGTCTGAGTAATAGTCAATGGTGTCTGAGTAATCATCAATGGTGTCTGAGTAATAGTCAATGGTGTCTGAGTAATAGTCAATGTTGTCTGAGTAATAGTCATTGGTGTCTGAGTAATCGTCAACGGTGTCTGAGTAATAGTCAACGGTGTCTGAGTAACCCTCAATGGTGTCTGAGTAATAGTCAATGGTGTCTGAGTAATAGTCAATGGTGTTTGAGTAATAGTCAAAGGTGTCTGAGTAATAGTCAAAGGTGTCTGAGTAATCGTCAATGGTGTCTGAGTAACCCTCAATGGTGTCTGACTAACCGTCAACGGTGTCTGAGTAATAGTCAATGGTGTCTGAGTAATAGTCAGTGGTGTCTGAGTAATCGTCAATGGTGTCTTGGTAATAGTCAACAGTGTCTGAGTAATAGTCAGTGATGTCCGAGGAATCGTCAATGGTGTCTGTGTAATAGTCAGTGGTGTCTGAGTAACCGTCAATGGTGTCTGAGTAACCGTCAATGGTGTCTGAGTAATAGTCAATGGTGTCATAGCAATAGTCAATGGTGTCTGAGGAATCGTCAATGGTGTCTGAGTAATAGGCAATGGTGTCTGAGTAATAGTCAATGGTGTCTGAGTAATAGTTAATGGTGTCTGTGTAATCGTCAATGGTGTCTGCAAAATAGTCAATGGTTTCTGAGTAATATTCAATGATGTCTGAGTAACCGTCAACGGTGTCCGAGTAATCATCAATGGTGTCTGAGTAATCGTCAATGCTGTCATAGTAATAGTTAATGGTGTCTGAGTAATAGTCAATGGTGTCTGAGGAATCATCAACGGTGTCTGAGTAATAGTCATTGGTGTCTGAGTAATCGTCAATGGTGTCTGAGTAATAGTCAATGGTGTTTGAGTAATCGTCACCGGTGTCTGATTAATCGTCAATGGTGTCTGAGTAATCATCAATGGTGTCTGTGTAATAGTCAATGGTGTCTGAGTAATAGTCAATGGTGTGTGAGTAATAGTCATTGGTGTCTGAGAAATAGTCAACGGTGTCTGAGTAATCATCAATGGTGTCTGAGTAATAGTCATTGGTGTCTGACTAATAGTCAATTGTGTCTGAGTAATCATAAATGGGATCTGAGTAATCGTCACCGGTGTCTGAGTAATAGTCAATGGTGTCTGAGTAATCATCAATGGTGTCTGAGTAATAGTCAATGGTGTCTGAGTAATAGTCAATGTTGTCTGAGTAATAGTCATTGGTGTCTGAGTAATCGTCAACGGTGTCTGAGTAATAGTCAACGGTGTCTGAGTAACCCTCAATGGTGTCTGAGTAATAGTCAATGGTGTCTGAGTAATAGTCAATGGTGTTTGAGTAATAGTCAAAGGTGTCTGAGTAATAGTCAAAGGTGTCTGAGTAATCGTCAATGGTGTCTGAGTAACCCTCAATGGTGTCTGACTAACCGTCAACGGTGTCTGAGTAATAGTCAATGGTGTCTGAGTAATAGTCAGTGGTGTCTGAGTAATCGTCAATGGTGTCTTGGTAATAGTCAACAGTGTCTGAGTAATAGTCAGTGATGTCTGAGGAATCGTCAATGGTGTCTGTGTAATAGTCAGTGGTGTCTGAGTAACCGTCAATGGTGTCTGAGTAACCGTCAATGGTGTCTGAGTAATAGTCAATGGTGTCATAGCAATAGTCAATGGTGTCTGAGGAATCGTCAATGGTGTCTGAGTAATAGGCAATGGTGTCTGAGTAATAGTCAATGGTGTCTGAGTAATAGTTAATGGTGTCTGTGTAATCGTCAATGGTGTCTGCAAAATAGTCAATGGTTTCTGAGTAATATTCAATGATGTCTGAGTAACCGTCAACGGTGTCCGAGTAATCATCAATGGTGTCTGAGTAATCGTCAATGCTGTCATAGTAATAGTTAATGGTGTCTGAGTAATAGTCAATGGTGTCTGAGGAATCATCAACGGTGTCTGAGTAATAGGCATTGGTGTCTGAGTAATCGTCAATGGTGTCTGAGTAATAGTCAATGGTGTCATAGCAATAGTCAATGGTGTCTGAGTAATAGTCAATGGTGTCTGAGTAATAGTCAATGGTGTCTGGGTAATCGTCAATGGTGTCTGAGTAATAGTCAATGGTGTCTGAGTAATAGTCAATGGTGTCTGTGTAATCGTCAACGGTGTCTGAGTATTCATCAACGGTGTCTGAGTAATAGTCAATGGTGTCTGAGTAACCGTCAACGGTGTCTGAGTAATAGTCAATTGTGTCTGAGTAATCATCAATGGTATCTGCGTAATCGTCACCGGTGTCTGAGTAATCGTCAATGGTGTCTGAGTAATCATCAATGGTGTCTGAGTAATAGTCAATGGTGTCTGAGTAATAGTCAATGGTGTGTGAGTAATAGTCATTGGTGTCTGAGAAATAGTCAACGGTGTCTGAGTAATCATCAATGGTGTCTGAGTAATAGTCATTGGTGTCTGACTAATAGTCAATTGTGTCTGAGTAATCATAAATGGGATCTGAGTAATCGTCACCGGTGTCTGAGTAATCGTCAATGGTGTCTGAGTAATCATCAATGGTGTCTGAGTAATAGTCAATGGTGTCTGAGTAATAGTCAATGTTGTCTGAGTAATAGTCATTGGTGTCTGAGTAATCGTCAATGGTGTCTGAGTAATAGTCAACGGTGTCTGAGTAACCCTCAATGGTGTCTGAGTAATAGTCAGTGGTGTCTGAGTAATAGTCAATGGTGTCTGAGTAATAGTCAAAGGTGTCTGAGTAATCGTCAATGGTGTCTGAGTAATCGTCAATGGTGTCTGAGTAACCCTCAATGGTGTCTGACTAACCGTCAACGGTGTCTGAGTAATAGTCAATGGTGTCTGAGTAATAGTCAGTGGTGTCTGAGTAATCGTCAATGGTGTCTTAGTAATAGGCAACAGTGTCTGAGTAATAGTCAGTGATGTCTGAGGAATCGTCAATGGTGTCTGAGTAACCCTCAATGGTGTCTAAGTAACCGTCAACGGTGTCTGAGTAATAGTCAATGGTGTCTGAGTAATAGTCAATGGTGTCTGAGTAATCGTCAATGCTGTCATAGTAATAGTCAATGGTGTCTGAGTAATAGTCAATGGTGTCTGAGTAATAGTCAATGGTGTCTGAGTAATCGTCAATGGTGTCTGAGTAATCGTCAATGGTGTTTGAGTAACCGTCAATGGTGTCTGAGTAACCGTCAATGGTGTCTGAGTAATAGTCAATGGTGTCATAGCAATAGACAATGGGGTCTGAGGAATCGTCAATGGTGTCTGAGTAATAGTCAATGGTGTCTGAGTAATAGTCAATGGTGTCTGAGTAATAGACAATGGTGTCTGTGTAATCGTCAATGGTGTCTGCATAATAGTCAATGGTATCTGAGTAATATTCAATGATGTCTGAGTAACCGTCAACGGTGTCCGAGTAATCATCAACGGTGTCTGAGTAATAGTCAATGGTGTCTGAGAAATCGTCAATGCTGTCATAGTAATAGTCAATGGTGTCTGAGTAATAGTCAATGGTGTCTGAGGAATCGTCAACGGTGTCTGAGTAATAGTCAGTGGTGTCTGAGTAATCGTCAATGGTGTCTGAGTAATCGTCAATGGTGTCTGAGTAATAGTCAATGGTGTCATAGCAATAGTCAATGGTGTCTGATTAATAGTCAATGGTGTCTGAGTAATAGTCAATGGTGTCTGAGGAATCATCAACGGTGTCTGAGTAATAGTCAGCGGTGTCTGAGTAATAGTCAATGGTGTCTGTGTAATCGTCAACGGTGTCTGAGTATTCATCAACGGTGTCTGAGTAACCGTCAATGGTGTCTGAGTAATCGGCAATGGTATCTGAGTAATCATCACCGGTGTCTGAGTAATCATCAATGGTGTCTGAGTAATAGTCATTGGTGTCTGACTAATAGTCAATTGTGTCTGAGTAATCATAAATGGGATCTGAGTAATCGTCACCGGTGTCTGAGTAATCGTCAATGGTGTCTGAGTAATCATCAATGGTGTCTGAGTAATAGTCAATGGTGTCTGAGTAATAGTCAATGTTGTCTGAGTAATAGTCATTGGTGTCTGAGTAATCGTCAACGTTGTCTGAGTAATAGTCAACGGTGTCTGAGTAACCCTCAATGGTGTCTGAGTAATAGTCAATGGTGTCTGCATAATAGTCAATGGTGTCTGAGTAATATTCAATGATGTCTGAGTAACCGTCAACGGTGTCCGAGTAATCATCAACGGTGTCTGAGTAATAGTCAATGGTGTCTGAGTAATCGTCAATGCTGTCATAGTAATAGTCAATGGTGTCTGAGTAATCGTCAATGGTGTCTAAGTAATAGTCAATGGTGTCTGAGTAATCGTCAATGGTGTCTGAGTAATCGTCAACGGTGTCTGAGTAATAGTCAACGGTGTCTGAGTAACCCTCAATGGTGTCTAAGTAACCGTCAACGGTGTCTGAGTAATAGTCAATGGTGTCTGAGTAATAGTCAATGGTGTCTGAGTAATAGTCAATGGTGTCTGAGTAATAGTCAATGGTGTCTGAGTAATCGTCAATGGTGTCTGAGTAATAGTCAATGGTGTCTGAGTAATCGTCAATGGTGTCTGAGTAATCGTCAATGGTGTCTGAGTAATAGTCAATGGTGTCATAGTAATAGTCAATGGTGTCTGAGGAATCGTCAATGGTGTCTGAGTAATAGTCAATGGTGTCTGAGTAATAGTCAATGGTGTCTGAGTAATAGTCAGTGGTGTCTGAGTAATCGTCAATGGTGTCTGAGTAATAGTCAACCGTGTCTGAGTAATAGTCAGTGATGTCTGAGTAATAGTCAATGGTGTCATAGCAATAGTCAATGGTGTCTGATTAATAGTCAATGGTGTCTGAGTAATAGTCAATGGTGTCATAGTAATAGTCAATGGTGTCTGAGGAATCGTCAATGGTGTCTGAGTAATAGTCAATGGTGTCTGAGTAATCGTCAATGGTGTCTGAGTAATCGTCAATGGTGTCTGAGTAATCGTCAATGGTGTCTGAGTAATAGTCAATGGTGTCATAGTAATAGTCAATGGTGTCTGAGGAATCGTCAATGGTGTCTGAGTAATAGTCAATGGTGTCTGAGTAATAGTCAATGGTGTCTGAGTAATAGTCAATGGTGTCTGAGTAATAGTCAGTGGTGTCTGAGTAATCGTCAATGGTGTCTGAGTAATAGTCAACCGTGTCTGAGTAATAGTCAGTGATGTCTGAGTAATAGTCAATGGTGTCATAGCAATAGTCAATGGTGTCTGATTAATAGTCAATGGTGTCTGAGTAATAGTCAATGGTGTCTGGGTAATCGTCAATGGTGTCTGTGTAATACTCAATGGTGTCTGAGTAATAGTCAATGGTGTCTGAGTAATAGTCAATGCTGTCATAGTAATAGTCAATGGTGTCTGAGTAATCGTCAATGGTGTCTGAGTAATAGTCAATGGTGTCTGAGTAATCGCCAATGGTGTCTGAGTAATAGTCAATGGTGTCTGAGTAACCCTCAATGGTGTCTGAGTAACCGTCAACGGTGTCTGAGTAATCGTCAATGGTATCTGAGTAATCATCACCGGTGTCTGAGTAATAGTCAATGGTGTTTGAGTAATCGTCACCGGTGTCTGAGTAATCGTCAATGGTGTCTGAGTAATCATCAATGGTGTCTGTGTAATAGTCAATGGTGTCTGAGTAATAGTCAACGGTGTCTGAGTAATAGTCAGTGGTGTCTGAGGAATCGTCAATGGTGTCTGAGTAATAGTAAATGGTGTCTGAGTAATAGTCAGTGGTGTCTGAGGAATCGTCAATGGTGTCTGAGTAATCGTCAATGCTGTCATAGTAATAGTTAATGGTGTCTGAGTAATAGTCAATGGTGTCTGAGGAATCGTCAACGGTGTCTGAGTAATAGTCAGTGGTGTCTGAGTAATCGTCATTGGTGTCTGAGTAATCGTCAATGGTGTCTGAGTAATAGTCAATGGTGTCATAGCAATAGTCAATGGTGTCTGATTAATAGTCAATGGTGTCTGAGTAATAGTCAATGGTGTCTGAGGAATCATCAACGGTGTCTGAGTAATAGTCAGTGGTGTCTGAGTAATCGTCATTGGTGTCTGAGTAATCGTCAATGGTGTCTGAGTAATAGTCAATGGTGTCATAGCAATAGTCAATGGTGTCTGAGTAATAGTCAATGGTGTCTGAGTAATAGTCAATGGTGTCTGGGTAATCGTCAATGGTGTCTGAGTAATAGTCAATGGTGTCTGAGTAATAGTCAATGGTGTCTGTGTAATCGTCAACGGTGTCTGAGTATTCATCAACGGTGTCTGAGTAACCGTCAATGGTGTCTGAGTAATCGGCAATGGTATCTGAGTAATCATCACCGGTGTCTGAGTAATCATCAATGGTGTCTGAGTAATAGTCATTGGTGTCTGACTAATAGTCAATTGTGTCTGAGTAATCATAAATGGGATCTGAGTAATCGTCACCGGTGTCTGAGTAATCGTCAATGGTGTCTGAGTAATCATCAATGGTGTCTGAATAATAGTCAATGGTGTCTGAGTAATAGTCAATGTTGTCTGAGTAATAGTCATTGGTGTCTGAGTAATCGTCAACGTTGTCTGAGTAATAGTCAACGGTGTCTGAGTAACCCTCAATGGTGTCTGAGTAATAGTCAATGGTGTCTGCATAATAGTCAATGGTGTCTGAGTAATATTCAATGATGTCTGAGTAACCGTCAACGGTGTCCGAGTAATCATCAACGGTGTCTGAGTAATAGTCAATGGTGTCTGAGTAATCGTCAATGCTGTCATAGTAATAGTCAATGGTGTCTGAGTAATCGTCAATGGTGTCTAAGTAATAGTCAATGGTGTCTGAGTAATCGTCAATGGTGTCTGAGTAATCGTCAACGGTGTCTGAGTAATAGTCAACGGTGTCTGAGTAACCCTCAATGGTGTCTAAGTAACCGTCAACGGTGTCTGAGTAATAGTCAATGGTGTCTGAGTAATAGTCAATGGTGTCTGAGTAATAGTCAATGGTGTCTGAGTAATAGTCAATGGTGTCTGAGTAATCGTCAATGGTGTCTGAGTAATAGTCAATGGTGTCTGAGTAATCGTCAATGGTGTCTGAGTAATCGTCAATGGTGTCTGAGTAATAGTCAATGGTGTCATAGTAATAGTCAATGGTGTCTGAGGAATCGTCAATGGTGTCTGAGTAATAGTCAATGGTGTCTGAGTAATAGTCAATGGTGTCTGAGTAATAGTCAGTGGTGTCTGAGTAATCGTCAATGGTGTCTGAGTAATAGTCAACCGTGTCTGAGTAATAGTCAGTGATGTCTGAGTAATAGTCAATGGTGTCATAGCAATAGTCAATGGTGTCTGATTAATAGTCAATGGTGTCTGAGTAATAGTCAATGGTGTCTGGGTAATCGTCAATGGTGTCTGTGTAATAGTCAATGGTGTCTGAGTAATAGTCAATGGTGTCTGAGTAATCGTCAATGGTGTCTGAGTATTCATCAATGGTGTCTGAGTAATCGTCAATGGTGTCTGAGTAATAGTCAATGGTGTCATAGTAATAGTCAATGGTGTCTGAGGAATCGTCAATGGTGTCTGAGTAATAGTCAATGGTGTCTGAGTAATAGTCAATGGTGTCTGAGTAATAGTCAATGGTGTCTGAGTAATAGTCAGTGGTGTCTGAGTAATCGTCAATGGTGTCTGAGTAATAGTCAACCGTGTCTGAGTAATAGTCAGTGATGTCTGAGTAATAGTCAATGGTGTCATAGCAATAGTCAATGGTGTCTGATTAATAGTCAATGGTGTCTGAGTAATAGTCAATGGTGTCTGGGTAATCGTCAATGGTGTCTGTGTAATACTCAATGGTGTCTGAGTAATAGTCAATGGTGTCTGAGTAATAGTCAATGCTGTCATAGTAATAGTCAATGGTGTCTGAGTAATCGTCAATGGTGTCTGAGTAATAGTCAATGGTGTCTGAGTAATCGCCAATGGTGTCTGAGTAATAGTCAATGGTGTCTGAGTAACCCTCAATGGTGTCTGAGTAACCGTCAACGGTGTCTGAGTAATCGTCAATGGTATCTGAGTAATCATCACCGGTGTCTGAGTAATAGTCAATGGTGTTTGAGTAATCGTCACCGGTGTCTGAGTAATCGTCAATGGTGTCTGAGTAATCATCAATGGTGTCTGTGTAATAGTCAATGGTGTCTGAGTAATAGTCAACGGTGTCTGAGTAATAGTCAGTGGTGTCTGAGGAATCGTCAATGGTGTCTGAGTAATAGTAAATGGTGTCTGAGTAATAGTCAGTGGTGTCTGAGGAATCGTCAATGGTGTCTGAGTAATCGTCAATGCTGTCATAGTAATAGTCAATGGTGTCTGAGTAATAGTCAATGGTGTCTGAGGAATCGTCAACGGTGTCTGAGTAATAGTCAATGGTGTCTGAGTAATCGTCATTGGTGTCTGAGTAATAGTCAATGGTGTCTGAGTAATCGTCAATGGTGTCTGAGTAATAGTCAATGGTGTCTGAGTAATAGTCAGTGGTGTCTGAGTAATCGTCAATGGTGTCTGAGTAATAGTCAATGGTGTCTGAGTAATAGTCAATGGTGTCTGAGTAATAGTCAATGGTGTCATAGCAATAGTCAATGGTGTCTGATTAATAGTCAATGGTGTCTGAGTAATAGTCAATGGTGTCTGTGTAATCGTCAATGGTGTCTGTGTAATACTCAATGGTGTCTGAGTAATAGTCAATGGTGTCTGAGTAATAGTCAATGCTGTCATAGTAATAGTCAATGGTGTCTGAGTAATCGTCAATGGTGTCTGAGTAATAGTCAATGGTGTCTGAGTAATCGCCAATGGTGTCTGAGTAATCGTCAATGGTGTCTGAGTAACCCTCAATGGTGTCTGAGTAACCGTCAACGGTGTCTGAGTAATCGTCAATGGTATCTGAGTAATCATCACCGGTGTCTGAGTAATAGTCAATGGTGTTTGAGTAATCGTCACCGGTGTCTGAGTAATCGTCAATGGTGTCTGAGTAATCATCAATGGTGTCTGTGTAATAGTCAATGGTGTCTGAGTAATAGTCAACGGTGTCTGAGTAATAGTCAGTGGTGTCTGAGGAATCGTCAATGGTGTCTGAGTAATAGTAAATGGTGTCTGAGTAATAGTCAGTGGTGTCTGAGGAATCGTCAAT
This sequence comes from Chaetoderma sp. LZ-2023a, assembly GCA_034401795.1. Lineage (NCBI taxonomy): Eukaryota > Metazoa > Mollusca > Caudofoveata > Chaetodermatida > Chaetodermatidae > Chaetoderma > Chaetoderma sp. LZ-2023a. The sequence goes on from CM067370.1 coordinate 177,943,412, forward strand.
GGTGTCTGAGTAATCGTCAATGCTGTCATAGTAATAGTTAATGGTGTCTGAGTAATAGTCAATGGTGTCTGAGGAATCGTCAACGGTGTCTGAGTAATAGTCAGTGGTGTCTGAGTAATCGTCAATGGTGTCTGAGTAATCGTCAATGGTGTCTGAGTAATAGTCAATGGTGTCATAGCAATAGTCAATGGTGTCTGAGGAATCGTCAATGGTGTCTGAGTAATAGTCAATGGTGTCTGAGGAATCATCAACGGTGTCTGAGTAATAGTCAGTGGTGTCTGAGTAATCGTCAATGGTGTCTGAGTAATCGTCAATGGTGTCTGAGTAATAGTCAATGGTGTCATAGCAATAGTCAATGGTGTCTGAGTAATAGTCAATGGTGTCTGAGTAATAGTCAATGGTGTCTGAGTAATCGTCAATGGTGTCTGAGTAATAGTCAATGGTGTCTGAGTAATAGTCAATGGTGTCTGTGTAATCGTCAACGGTGTCTGAGTATTCATCAACGGTGTCTGAGTAACCGTCAATGGTGTCTGAGTAATAGTCAATGGTATCTGAGTAATCATCACCGGTGTCTGAGTAATAGTCAATGGTGTCTGAGTAATAGTCATTGGTGTCTGAGTAATAGTCAATGGTGTCTGAGTAATAGTCAATGGTGTCTGAGTAATCGTCAATGGTGTCTGAGTAATCGTCAATGGTGTCTGAGTAATCGTCAATGGTGTCTGAGTAATAGTCAATGGTGTCTGAGTAATAGTCAATGGTGTCTGAGTAATAGTCATTGGTGTCTGAGTAATAGTCAATGGTGTCTGAGTAATAGTCAATGGTGTCTGAGTAACCCTCAATGGTGTCTGAGTAATAGTCAATGGTGTCTGCATAATAGTCAATGGTGTCTGAGTAATATTCAATGATGTCTGAGTAACCGTCAATGGTGTCTGAGTAATCATCAACGGTGTCTGAGTAATAGTCAATGGTGTCTGAGTAATCGTCAATGCTGTCATAGTAATAGTCAATGGTGTCTGAGTAATCGTCAATGGTGTCTAAGTAATAGTCAATGGTGTCTGAGTAATCGTCAATGGTGTCTGAGTAATCGTCAACGGTGTCTGAGTAATAGTCAACGGTGTCTGAGTAACCCTCAATGGTGTCTGAGTAACCGTCAATGGTGTCTGAGTAATAGTCAATGGTGTCTGAGTAATAGTCAATGGTGTCTGAGTAATAGTCAATGGTGTCTGAGTAATATTCAATGATGTCTGAGTAATCGTCAATGGTGTCTGAGTAATCATCAACGGTGTCTGAGTAATCGTCAATGGTGTCTGAGTAATCGTCAATGGTGTCATAGTAATAGTCAATGGTGTCTGAGGAATCGTCAATGGTGTCTGAGTAATAGTCAATGGTGTCTGAGTAATAGTCAATGGTGTCTGAGTAATCGTCATTGGTGTCTGAGTAATCGTCAATGGTGTCTGAGTAATAGTCAATGGTGTCATAGCAATAGTCAATGGTGTCTGAGTAATAGTCAATGGTGTCTGAGTAATAGTCAATGGTGTCTGGATAATCGTCAATGGTGTCATAGCAATAGTCAATGGTGTCTGAGTAATAGTCAATGGTGTCTGAGTAATCGTCAATGGTGTCTGAGTAAACGTCAATGGTGTCTGAGTAATCGTCAATGGTGTCTGAGTAATAGTCAATGGTGTCATAGTAATAGTCAATGGTGTCTGAGTAATCGTCAATGGTGTCTGAGTAATAGTCAATGGTGTCTGAGTAATAGTCAATGGTGTCTGAGTAATAGTCAATGGTGTCATAGTAATAGTCAATGGTGTCTGAGGAATCGTCAATGGTGTCTGAGTAATCGTCAATGGTATCTGAGTAATCATCACCGGTGTCTGAGTAATCGTCAATGGTGTCTGAGTAATCGTCAATGGTGTCTGAGTAATAGTCAATGGTGTCATAGTAATAGTCAATGGTGTCTGAGGAATCGTCAATGGTGTCTGAGTAATAGTCAACGGTGTCTGAGTAATAGTCAGTGGTGTCTGAGGAATCGTCAATGGTGTCTGAGTAATCGTCAATGGTGTCTGAGTAATAGTCAATGGTGTCATAGTAATAGTCAATGGTGTCTGAGTAATCGTCAATGGTGTCTGAGTAATAGTCAATGGTGTCTGAGTAATCGTCAATGGTGTCTGAGTAATCGTCAATGGTGTCTGAGTAATCGTCAATGGTGTCTGAGTAATAGTCAATGGTGTCTGAGTAATCGTCAATGGTGTCTGAGTAATCGTCAATGGTGTCTGAGTAATAGTCAATGGTGTCATAGTAATAGTCAATGGTGTCTGAGGAATCGTCAATGGTGTCAGAGTAATAGTCAATGGTGTCTGAGTAATAGTCAATGGTGTCTGAGTAATAGTCAATGGTGTCTGAGTAATAGTCAGTGGTGTCTGAGTAATCGTCAATGGTGTCTGAGTAATAGTCAACCGTGTCTGAGTAATAGTCAGTGATGTCTGAGTAATAGTCAATGGTGTCATAGCAATAGTCAATGGTGTCTGATTAATAGTCAATGGTGTCTGAGTAATAGTCAATGGTGTCTGGGTAATCGTCAATGGTGTCTGTGTAATAGTCAATGGTGTCTGAGTAATAGTCAATGGTGTCTGTGTAATCGTCAACGGTGTCTGAGTATTCATCAACGGTGTCTGAGTAATAGTCAATGGTGTCTCAGTAATCGTCAATGCTGTCATAGTAATAGTCAATGGTGTCTGAGTAATCGTCAATGGTGTCTGAGTAATAGTCAATGGTGTCTGAGTAATCGCCAATGGTGTCTGAGTAATAGTCAATGGTGTCTGAGTAACCCTCAATGGTGTCTGAGTAACCGTCAACGGTGTCTGAGTAATCGTCAATGGTATCTGAGTAATCATCACCGGTGTCTGAGTAATAGTCAATGGTGTTTGAGTAATCGTCACCGGTGTCTGAGTAATCGTCAATGGTGTCTGAGTAATCATCAATGGTGTCTGTGTAATAGTCAATGGTGTCTGAGTAATAGTCAACGGTGTCTGAGTAATAGTCAGTGGTGTCTGAGGAATCGTCAATGGTGTCTGAGTAATAGTAAATGGTGTCTGAGTAATAGTCAGTGGTGTCTGAGGAATCGTCAATGGTGTCTGAGTAATCGTCAATGGTGTCTGAGTAATAGTCAATGGTGTCTGAGTAATAGTCAATGGTGTCTGAGTAATCGTCAATGGTGTCTGAGTAATAGTCAATGGTGTCTGAGTAATAGTCAATGGTGTCTAAGTAACCGTCAACGGTGTCTGAGTAATAGTCAATGGTGTCTGAGTAATGGTCAATGGTGTCTGAGTAATAGTCAATGGTGTCTGAGTAATAGTCAATGGTGTCTGAGTAATCGTCAATGGTGTCTAAGTAATAGTCAATGGTGTCTGAGTAATCGTCAATGGTGTCTGAGTAATAGTCAATGGTGTCATAGTAATAGTCAATGGTGTCTGAGGAATCGTCAATGGTGTCTGAGTAATAGTCAATGGTGTCTGAGTAATAGTCAATGGTGTCTGAGTAATAGTCAGTGGTGTCTGAGTAATAGTCAATGGTGTCTGAGTAATCGTCAATGGTGTCTAAGTAATAGTCAATGGTGTCTGAGTAATCGTCAATGGTGTCTGAGTAATCGTCAACGGTGTCTGAGTAATAGTCAACGGTGTCTGAGTAACCCTCAATGGTGTCTGAGTAATAGTCAGTGGTGTCTGAGTTATCGTCAATGGTGTCTTAGTAATAGTCAACAGTGTCTGAGTAATAGTCAGTGATGTCTGAGGAATCGTCAATGGTGTCTGTGTAATTGTCAGTGGTGTCTGAGTAACCGTCAATGGTGTCTGAGTAACCGTCAATGGTGTCTGAGTAATAGTCAATGGTGTCATAGCAATAGTCAATGGTGTCTGAGGAATCGTCAATGGTGTCTGAGTAATATTCAATGATGTCTGAGTAACCGTCAACGGTGTCCGAGTAATCATCAACGGTGTCTGAGTCATAGTCAATGGTGTCTGAGTAATCGTCAATGCTGTCATAGTAATAGTTAATGGTGTCTGAGTAATAGTCAATGGTGTCTGAGGAATCGTCAACGGTGTCTGAGTAATAGTCAGTGGTGTCTGAGTAATCGTCATTGGTGTCTGAGTAATCGTCAATGGTGTCTGAGTAATAGTCAATGGTGTCATAGCAATAGTCAATGGTGTCTGAGTAATAGTCAATGGTGTCTGAGTAATAGTCAATGGTGTCTGGATAATCGTCAATGGTGTCATAGCAATAGTCAATGGTGTCTGAGTAATAGTCAATGGTGTCTGAGTAATCGTCAATGGTGTCTGAGTAATCGTCAATGGTGTCTGAGTAATCGTCAATGGTGTCTGAGTAATAGTCAATGGTGTCATAGTAATAGTCAATGGTGTCTGAGGAATCGTCAATGGTGTCTGAGTAATAGTCAATGGTGTCTGAGTAATAGTCAATGGTGTCTGAGTAATAGTCAATGGTGTCATAGTAATAGTCAATGGTGTCTGAGGAATCGTCAATGGTGTCTGAGTAATAGTCAGTGGTGTCTGAGGAATCGTCAATGGTGTCTGAGTAATCGTCAATGGTGTCTGAGTAATAGTCAATGGTGTCATAGTAATAGTCAATGGTGTCTGAGGAATCGTCAATGGTGTCTGAGTAATAGTAAATGGTGTCTGAGTAATAGTCAGTGGTGTCTGAGGAATCGTCAATGGTGTCTGAGTAATCGTCAATGGTGTCTGAGTAATAGTCAATGGTGTCATAGTAATAGTCAATGGTGTCTGAGGAATCGTCAATGGTGTCTGAGTAATAGTCAATGGTGTCTGAGTAATCGTCAATGGTGTCTGAGTAATCGTCAATGGTGTCTGAGTAATCGTCAATGGTGTCTGAGTAATAGTCAATGGTGTCTGAGTAATCGTCAATGGTGTCTGAGTAATCGTCAATGGTGTCTGAGTAATAGTCAATGGTGTCATAGTAATAGTCAATGGTGTCTGAGGAATCGTCAATGGTGTCAGAGTAATAGTCAATGGTGTCTGAGTAATAGTCAATGGTGTCTGAGTAATAGTCAATGGTGTCTGAGTAATAGTCAGTGGTGTCTGAGTAATCGTCAATGGTGTCTGAGTAATAGTCAACCGTGTCTGAGTAATAGTCAGTGATGTCTGAGTAATAGTCAATGGTGTCATAGCAATAGTCAATGGTGTCTGATTAATAGTCAATGGTGTCTGAGTAATAGTCAATGGTGTCTGGGTAATCGTCAATGGTGTCTGTGTAATAGTCAATGGTGTCTGAGTAATAGTCAATGGTGTCTGTGTAATCGTCAACGGTGTCTGAGTATTCATCAACGGTGTCTGAGTAATAGTCAATGGTGTCTCAGTAATCGTCAATGCTGTCATAGTAATAGTCAATGGTGTCTGAGTAATCGTCAATGGTGTCTGAGTAATAGTCAATGGTGTCTGAGTAATCGCCAATGGTGTCTGAGTAATAGTCAATGGTGTCTGAGTAACCCTCAATGGTGTCTGAGTAACCGTCAACGGTGTCTGAGTAATCGTCAATGGTATCTGAGTAATCATCACCGGTGTCTGAGTAATAGTCAATGGTGTTTGAGTAATCGTCACCGGTGTCTGAGTAATCGTCAATGGTGTCTGAGTAATCATCAATGGTGTCTGTGTAATAGTCAATGGTGTCTGAGTAATAGTCAACGGTGTCTGAGTAATAGTCAGTGGTGTCTGAGGAATCGTCAATGGTGTCTGAGTAATAGTAAATGGTGTCTGAGTAATAGTCAGTGGTGTCTGAGGAATCGTCAATGGTGTCTGAGTAATCGTCAATGCTGTCATAGTAATAGTTAATGGTGTCTGAGTAATAGTCAATGGTGTCTGAGGAATCGTCAACGGTGTCTGAGTAATAGTCAGTGGTGTCTGAGTAATCATCATTGGTGTCTGAGTAATCGTCAATGGTGTCTGAGTAATAGTCAATGGTGTCATACCAATAGTCAATGGTGTCTGATTAATAGTCAATGGTGTCTGAGTAATAGTCAATGGTGTCTGAGGAATCATCAACGGTGTCTGAGTAATAGTCAGTGGTGTCTGAGTAATCGTCATTGGTGTCTGAGTAATCGTCAATGGTGTCTGAGTAATAGTCAATGGTGTCATAGCAATAGTCAATGGTGTCTGAGTAATAGTCAATGGTGTCTGAGTAATAGTCAATGGTGTCTGGGTAATCGTCAATGGTGTCTGAGTAATAGTCAATGGTGTCTGAGTAATAGTCAATGGTGTCTGTGTAATCGTCAACGGTGTCTGAGTATTCATCAACGGTGTCTGAGTAACCGTCAATGGTGTCTGAGTAATCGGCAATGGTATCTGAGTAATCATCACCGGTGTCTGAGTAATCATCAATGGTGTCTGAGTAATAGTCATTGGTGTCTGACTAATAGTCAATTGTGTCTGAGTAATCATAAATGGGATCTGAGTAATCGTCACCGGTGTCTGAGTAATCGTCAATGGTGTCTGAGTAATCATCAATGGTGTCTGAGTAATAGTCAATGGTGTCTGAGTAATAGTCAATGTTGTCTGAGTAATAGTCATTGGTGTCTGAGTAATCGTCAACGTTGTCTGAGTAATAGTCAACGGTGTCTGAGTAACCCTCAATGGTGTCTGAGTAATAGTCAATGGTGTCTGCATAATAGTCAATGGTGTCTGAGTAATATTCAATGATGTCTGAGTAACCGTCAACGGTGTCCGAGTAATCATCAACGGTGTCTGAGTAATAGTCAATGGTGTCTGAGTAATCGTCAATGCTGTCATAGTAATAGTCAATGGTGTCTGAGTAATCGTCAATGGTGTCTAAGTAATAGTCAATGGTGTCTGAGTAATCGTCAATGGTGTCTGAGTAATCGTCAACGGTGTCTGAGTAATAGTCAACGGTGTCTGAGTAACCCTCAATGGTGTCTAAGTAACCGTCAACGGTGTCTGAGTAATAGACAATGGTGTCTGAGTAATAGTCAATGGTGTCTGAGTAATAGTCAATGGTGTCTGAGTAATAGTCAATGGTGTCTGAGTAATCGTCAATGGTGTCTGAGTAATCGCCAATGGTGTCTGAGTAATCGTCAATGGTGTCTGAGTAATAGTCAATGGTGTCATAGTAATAGTCAATGGTGTCTGAGGAATCGTCAATGGTGTCTGAGTAATAGTCAATGGTGTCTGAGTAATAGTCAATGGTGTCTGAGTAATAGTCAGTGGTGTCTGAGTAATCGTCAATGGTGTCTGAGTAATAGTCAACCGTGTCTGAGTAATAGTCAGTGATGTCTGAGTAATAGTCAATGGTGTCATAGCAATAGTCAATGGTGTCTGATTAATAGTCAATGGTGTCTGAGTAATAGTCAATGGTGTCTGGGTAATCGTCAATGGTGTCTGTGTAATAGTCAATGGTGTCTGAGTAATAGTCAATGGTGTCTGTGTAATCGTCAACGGTGTCTGAGTATTCATCAATGGTGTCTGAGTAATAGTCAATGGTGTCTCAGTAATCGTCAATGCTGTCATAGTAATAGTCAATGGTGTCTGAGTAATCGTCAATGGTGTCTGAGTAATAGTCAATGGTGTCTGAGTAATCGCCAATGGTGTCTGAGTAATCGACAATGGTGTCTGAGTAACCCTCAATGGTGTCTGAGTAACCGTCAACGGTGTCTGCGTAATCGTCAATGGTATCTGAGTAATCATCACCGGTGTCTGAGTAATAGTCAATGGTGTTTGAGTAATCGTCACCGGTGTCTGAGTAATCGTCAATGGTGTCTGAGTAATCATCAATGGTGTCTGTGTAATAGTCAATGGTGTCTGAGTAATAGTCAACGGTGTCTGAGTAATAGTCAGTGGTGTCTGAGGAATCGTCAATGGTGTCTGAGTAATAGTAAATGGTGTCTGAGTAATAGTCAGTGGTGTCTGAGGAATCGTCAATGGTGTCTGAGTAATCGTCAATGGTGTCTGAGTAATAGTCAATGGTGTCATAGTAATAGTCAATGGTGTCTGAGGAATCGTCAATGGTGTCTGAGTAATAGTCAATGGTGTCTGAGTAATCGTCAATGGTGTCTGAGTAATCGTCAATGGTGTCTGAGTAATCGTCAATGGTGTCTGATTAATAGTCAATGGTGTCATAGTAATAGTCAATGGTGTCTGAGGAATCGTCAATGGTGTCTGAGTAATAGTCAATGGTGTCTGAGTAATAGTCAATGGTGTCTGAGTAATAGTCAATGGTGTCTGAGTAATAGTCAGTGGTGTCTGAGTAATCGTCAATGGTGTCTGAGTAATAGTCAACCGTGTCTGAGTAATAGTCAGTGATGTCTGAGTAATAGTCAATGGTGTCATAGCAATAGTCAATGGTGTCTGATTAATAGTCAATGGTGTCTGAGTAATAGTCAATGGTGTCTGGGTAATCGTCAATGGTGTCTGTGTAATAGTCAATGGTGTCTGAGTAATAGTCAATGGTGTCTGTGTAATCGTCAACGGTGTCTGAGTATTCATCAACGGTGTCTGAGTAATAGTCAATGGTGTCTCAGTAATCGTCAATGCTGTCATAGTAATAGTCAATGGTGTCTGAGTAATCATCAATGGTGTCTGAGTAATAGTCAATGGTGTCTGAGTAATCGCCAATGGTGTCTGAGTAATCGTCAATGGTGTCTGAGTAACCCTCAATGGTGTCTGAGTAACCGTCAACGGTGTCTGAGTAATCGTCAATGGTATCTGAGTAATCATCACCGGTGTCTGAGTAATAGTCAATGGTGTTTGAGTAATCGTCACCGGTGTCTGAGTAATCGTCAATGGTGTCTGAGTAATCATTAATGGTGTCTGTGTAATAGTCAATGGTGTCTGAGTAATAGTCAAAGGTGTCTGAGTAATAGTCAACGGTGTCTGAGTAATAGTCAACGGTGTCTGAGTAATAGTCAGTGGTGTCTGAGGAATCGTCAATGGTGTCTGAATAATAGTAAATGGTGTCTGAGTAATAGTCAGTGGTGTCTGAGGAATCGTCAATGGTATCTGAGTAATCGTCAATGGTGTCTGAGTAATAGTCAATGGTGTCATAGTAATAGTCAATCGTGTCTGAGGAATCGTCAATGGTGTTCTGAGTAATAGTCAATTGTGTCTGAGTAATCGTCAATGGTGTCTGAGGAATCGTCAATGGTGTCTGAGTAATCGTCAATGGTGTCTGAGTAATAGTCAATGGTGTCATAGTAATAGTCAATGGTGTCTGAGGAATCGTCAATGGTATCTGAGTAATAGTCAATGGTGTCTAAGTAATAGTCAATGGTGTCTGAGTAATCGTCAATGGTGTCTGTGTAATCGTCAACGGTGTCTGAGTAATAGTCAACGGTGTCTGAGTAACCCTCAATGGTGTCTAAGTAACCGTCAACGGTGTCTGAGTAATAGTCAATGGTGTCTGAGTAATAGTCAATGGTGTCTGAGTAATAGTCAATGGTGTCTGAGTAATAGTCAATGGTGTCTGAGTAATCGTCAATGGTGTCTAAGTAATAGTCAATGGTGTCTGAGTAATCGTCAATGGTGTCTGAGTAATAGTCAATGGTGTCATAGTAATAGTCAATGGTGTCTGAGGAATCGTCAATGGTGTCTGAGTAATAGTCAATGGTGTCTGAGTAATAGTCAATGGTGTCTGAGTAATAGTCAGTGGTGTCTGAGTAATAGTCAATGGTGTCTGAGTAATCGTCAATGGTGTCTAAGTAATAGTCAATGGTGTCTGAGTAATCGTCAATGGTGTCTGAGTAATCGTCAACGGTGTCTGAGTAATAGTCAACGGTGTCTGAGTAACCCTCAATGGTGTCTGAGTAATAGTCAGTGGTGTCTGAGTTATCGTCAATGGTGTCTTAGTAATAGTCAACAGTGTCTGAGTAATAGTCAGTGATGTCTGAGGAATCGTCAATGGTGTCTGTGTAATTGTCAGTGGTGTCTGAGTAACCGTCAATGGTGTCTGAGTAACCGTCAATGGTGTCTGAGTAATAGTCAATGGTGTCATAGCAATAGTCAATGGTGTCTGAGGAATCGTCAATGGTGTCTGAGTAATCATCAACGGTGTCTGAGTCATAGTCAATGGTGTCTGAGTAATCGTCAATGCTGTCATAGTAATAGTTAATGGTGTCTGAGTAATAGTCAATGGTGTCTGAGGAATCGTCAACGGTGTCTGAGTAATAGTCAGTGGTGTCTGAGTAATCGTCATTGGTGTCTGAGTAATCGTCAATGGTGTCTGAGTAATAGTCAATGGTGTCATAGCAATAGTCAATGGTGTCTGAGTAATAGTCAATGGTGTCTGAGTAATAGTCAATGGTGTCTGGATAATCGTCAATGGTGTCTGATTAATAGTCAATGGTGTCTGAGTAATAGTCAATAGTGTCTGTTTAATCGTCAACGGTGTCTGAGTAATCATCAATGGTGTCTGAGTAATAGTCAATGGTGTCTGAGTAATAGTCAATGTTGTCTGAGTAATAGTCATTGGTGTCTGAGTAATCGTCAACAGTGTCTGAGTAATAGTCAACGGTGTCTGAGTAACCCTCAATGGTGTCTAAGTAACCGTCATTGGTGTCTGAGTAATAGTCAATGGTGTCTGAGTAATAGTCAATGGTGTCTGAGTAATCGTCAATGCTGTCATAGTAATAGTCAATGGTGTCTGAGTAATAGTCAATGGTGTCTGAGTAATAGTCAATGGTGTCTGAGTAATCGTCAATGGTGTCTGAGTAATCGTCAATGGTGTCTGAGTAACCGTCAATGTTGTCTGAGTAACCGTCAATGGTGTCTGAGTAATAGTCAATGGTGTCATAGCAATAGACAATGGTGTCTGAGGAATCGTCAATGGTGTCTGAGTAATAGTCAATGGTGTGTGAGTAATAGTCAATGGTGTCTGAGTAATAGTCAATGGTGTCTGTGTAATCGTCAATGGTGTCTGCATAATAGTCAATGGTGTCTGAGTAATATTCAATGATGTCTGAGTAACCGTCAACGGTGTCCGAGTAATCATCAACGGTGTCTGAGTAATAGTCAATGGTGTCTGAGTAATCGTCAATGCTGTCATAGTAATAGTCAATGGTGTCTGAGTAATAGTCAATGGTGTCTGAGGAATCGTCAACGGTGTCTCAGTAATAGTCAGTGGTGTCTGAGTAATCGTCAATGGTGTCTGAGTAATCGTCAATGGTGTCTGAGTAATAGTCAATGGTGTCATAGCAATAGTCAATGGTGTCTGATTAATAGTCAATGGTGTCTGAGTAATAGTCAATGGTGTCTGGGTAATCGTCAATGGTGTATGAGTAATAGTCAATGGTGTCTGAGTAATAGTCAATGGTGTCTGTGTAATCGTCAACGGTGTCTGAGTATTCATCAACGGTGTCTGAGTAATAGTCAATGGTGTCTCAGTAATCGTCAATGCTGTCATAGTAATAGTCAATGGTGTCTGAGTAATCGTCAATGCTGTCATAGTAATAGTCAATGGTGTCTGAGTATTCGCCAATGGTGTCTGAGTAATCGTCAATGGTGTCTGAGTAACCCTCAATGGTGTCTGAGTAACCGTCAACGGTGTCTGAGTAATCGTCAATGGTATCTGAGTAATCATCACCGGTGTCTGAATAATAGTCAATGGTGTTTGAGTAATTGTCACCGGTGTCTGAGTAATCGTCAATGGTGTCTGAGTAATCATCAATGGTGTCTGTGTAATAGTCAATGGTGTCTGAGTAATAGTCAAAGGTGTCTGAGTAATAGTCAACGGTGTCTGAGTAATAGTCAACGGTGTCTGAGTAATAGTCAGTGGTGTCTGAGGAATCGTCAATGGTGTCTGAGTAATAGTAAATGGTGTCTGAGTAATAGTCAATGGTGTCTGAGGAATCGTCAACAGTGTCTGAGTAATAGTCAGTGGTGTCTGAGGAATCGTCAATGGTGTCTGAGTAATCGTCAATGGTGTCTGAGTAATAGTCAATGGTGTCATAGTAATAGTCAATGGTGTCTGAGGAATCGTCAATGGTGTCTCAGTAATAGCCAATGGTGTATGAGTAATAGTCAATGGTGTCTGAGTAATAGTCAATGGTGTCTGTGTAATCGTCAATGGTGTCTGCATAATAGTCAATGGTGTCTGAGTAATATTCAATGATGTCTGAGTAACCGTCAACGGTGTCCGAGTAATCATCAACGGTGTCTGAGTAATAGTCAATGGTGTCTGAGTAATCGTCAATGCTGTCATAGTAATAGTCAATGGTGTCTGAGTAATCGTCAATGGTGTCTAAGTAATAGTCAATGGTGTCTGAGTAATCGTCAATGGTGTCTGAGTAATCGTCAACAGTGTCTGAGTAATAGTCAACGGTGTCTGAGTAACCCTCAATGGTGTCTAAGTAACCGTCAACGGTGTCTGAGTAATAGTCAATGGTGTCTGAGTAATAGTCAATGGTGTCTGAGTAATAGTCAATGGTGTCTGAGTAATAGTCAATGGTGTCTGAGTAATCGTCAATGGTGTCTGAGTAATCATCAATGGTGTCTGAGTAATCGTCAATGGTGTCTGAGTAATAGTCAATGGTGTCATAGTAATAGTCAATGGTGTCTGAGGAATCGTTAATGGTGTCTGAGTAATAGTCAACAGTGTCTGAGTAATAGTCAGTGATGTCTGAGTAATAGTCAATGGTGTCATAGCAATAGTCAATGGTGTCTGATTAATAGTCAATGGTGTCTGAGTAATAGTCAATGGTATCTGGGTAATCGTCAATGGTGTCTGAGTAATAGTCAATGGTGTCTGAGTAATAGTCAATGGTGTCTGTGTAATCGTCAACGGTGTCTGAGTATTCATCAACGGTGTCTGAGTAATAGTCAATGGTGTCTCAGTAATCGTCAATGCTCTCATAGTAATAGTCAATGGTGTCTGAGTAATCGTCAATGGTGTCTGAGTAATAGTCAATGGTGTCTGAGTAATCGCCAATGGTGTCTGAGTAATCGTCAATGGTGTCTGAGTAACCCTCAATGGTGTCTGAGTAACCGTCAACGGTGTCTGAGTAATCGTCAATGGTATCTGAGTAATCATCACCGGTGTCTGAGTAATAGTCAATGGTGTTTGAGTAATCGTCACCGGTGTCTGAGTAATCGTCAATGGTGTCTGAGTAATCATCAATGGTGTCTGTGTAATAGTCAATGGTGTCTGAGTAATAGTCAAAGGTGTCTGAGTAATAGTCAACGGTGTCTGAGTAATAGTCAACGGTGTCTGAGTAATAGTCAGTGGTGTCTGAGGAATCGTCAATGGTGTCTGAGTAATAGTAAATGGTGTCTGAGTAATAGTCAATGGTGTCTGAGGAATCGTCAACAGTGTCTGAGCAATAGTCAGTGGTGTCTGAGGAATCGTCAATGGTGTCTGAGTAATCGTCAATGGTGTCTGAGTAATAGTCAATGGTGTCATAGTAATAGTCAATGGTGTCTGAGGAATCGTCAATGGTGTCTGAGTAATAGTCAATGGTGTATGAGTAATAGTCAATGGTGTCTGAGTAATAGTCAATGGTGTCTGTGTAATCGTCAATGGTGTCTGCATAATAGTCAATGGTGTCTGAGTAATATTCAATGATGTCTGAGTAACCGTCAACGGTGTCCGAGTAATCATCAACGGTGTATGAGTAATAGTCAATGGTGTCTGAGTAATAGTCAATTGTGTCTGTGTAATCGTCAATGGTGTCTGCATAATAGTCAATGGTGTCTGAGTAATATTCAATGATGTCTGAGTAACCGTCAACGGTGTCCGAGTAATCATCAACGGTGTCTGAGTAATAGTCAATGGTGTCTCAGTAATCGTCAATGCTCTCATAGTAATAGTCAATTGTGTCTGAGTAATCGTCAATGGTGTCTGAGTAATAGTCAATGGTGTCTGAGTAATCGCCAATGGTGTCTGAGTAATCGTCAATGGTGTCTGAGTAACCCTCAATGGTGTCTGAGTAACCGTCAACGGTGTCTGAGTAATCGTCAATGGTATCTGAGTAATCATCACCGGTGTCTGAGTAATAGACAATGGTGTTTGAGTAATCGTCACCGGTGTCTGAGTAATCGTCAATGGTGTCTGAGTAATCATCAATGGTGTCAGTGTAATAGTCAATGGTGTCTGAGTAATAGTCAAAGGTGTCTGAGTAATAGTCAACGGTGTCTGAGTAATAGTCAACGGTGTCTGAGTAATAGTCAGTGGTGTCTGAGGAATCGTCAATGGTGTCTGAGTAATAGTAAATGGTGTCTGAGTAATAGTCAATGGTGTCAGAGGAATCGTCAACAGTGTCTGAGCAATAGTCAGTGGTGTCTGAGGAATCGTCAATGGTGTCTGAGTAATCGTCAATGGTGTCTGAGTAATAGTCAATGGTGTCTGAGTAATAGTAAATGGTGTCTGAGTAATAGTCAATGGTGTCTGAGTAATAGTCAATGGTGTATGAGTAATAGTCAGTGGTGTCTGAGGAATCGTCAATGGTGTCTGAGTAATCGTCAATGGTGTCTGAGTAATAGTCAATGGTGTCATAGTAATAGTCAATGGTGTCTGAGGAATCGTCAATGGTGTCTGAGTAATAGTCAATGGTGTATGAGTAATAGTCAATGGTGTCTGAGTAATCGTCAATCCTGTCATAGTAATAGTCAATGGTGTCTGAGTAATCGTCACCGGTGTCTAAGTAATAGTCAATGGTGTCTGAGTAATCGTCAATGGTGTCTGAGTAATCGTCAACGGTGTCTGAGTAATAGTCAACGGTGTCTGAGTAACCCTCAATGGTGTCTAAGTAACCGTCAACGGTGTCTGCGTAATAGTCAATGGTGTCTGAGTAATAGTCAATGGTGTCTGAGTAATGGTCAATGGTGTCTGAGTAATAGTCAATGGTGTCTGAGTAATCGTGAATGGTGTCTGAGTAATCGTCAATGGTGTCTGAGTAATCGTCAATGGTGTCTGAGTAATAGTCAATGGTGTCATAGTAATAGTCAATGGTGTCTGAGGAATCGTCAATGGTGTCTGAGTAATAGTCAATGGTGTCTGAGTAATAGTCAATGGTGTCTGAGTAATAGTCAGTGGTGTCCAAGTAATCGTCAATGGTGTCTGAGTAATAGACAACAGTGTCTGAGTAATAGTCAGTGATGTCTGAGGAATCGTCAATGGTGTCTGAGTAATAGTCAGCGGTGTCTGAGTAATCGTCAATGGTGTCTGAGTAATCGTCAATGGTGTCTGAGTAATAGTCAATGGTGTCATAGTAATAGTCAATGGTGTCTGAGGAATCGTCAATGGTGTCTGAGTAATAGTCAACGGTGTCTGAGTAATAGTCAATGGTGTCTGAGTAATAGTCAGTGGTGTCCAAGTAATCGTCAATGGTGTCTGAGTAATAGACAACAGTGTCTGAGTAATAGTCAGTGATGTCTGAGGAATCGTCAATGGTGTCTGAGTAATAGTCAGTGGTGTCTGAGTAACCGTCAATGATGTCTGAGTAATAGTCAATGGTGTCTGAGGAATCGTCAACGGTGTCTGAGTAATAGTCAGTGGTGTCTGAGTAATCGTCAATTGTGTCTGAGTAATAGTCAATGATGTCATAGCAATAGTCAATGGTGTCTGATTAATAGTCAATGGTGTCTGAGTAATAGTCAATGGTGTCATAGTAATCGTCAATGGTGTCTGAGTAATAGTCAATGGTGTCTGAGTAATAGTCAATGGTGTCTGTGTAATCGTCAACGGTGTCTGAGTATTCATCAACGGTGTCTGAGTAATAGTCAATGGTGTCTCAGTAATCGTCAATGCTGTCATAGTAATAGTCAATGGTGTCTGAGTAATCGCCAATGGTGTCTGAGTAATCGTCAATGGTGTCTGAGTAACCCTCAATGGTGTCTGAGTAATCGTCAATGGTGTCTGAGTAATAGTCAATGGTGTCTGAGTAATCGCCAATGGTGTCTGAGTAATCGTCAATGGTGTCTTAGTAACCCTCAATGGTGTCTGAGTAACCGTCAACGGTGTCTGAGTAATAGTCAATTGTGTCTGAGTAATCCTCAATGGTATCTGCGTAATCGTCACCGGTGTCTGAGTAATCGTCAATGGTGTCTGAGTAATCATCAATGGTGTCTGAGTAATAGTCAATGGGGTCTGAGTAATAGTCAATGGTGTGTGAGTAATAGTCATTGGTGTCTGAGAAATAGTCAACGGTGTCTGAGTAAGCATCAATGGTGTCTGAGTAATAGTCATTGGTGTCTGAGTAATAGTCAATTGTGTCTGAGTAATCATCAATGGTATCTGAGTAATCGTCACCGGTGTCTGAGTAATCGTCAATGGTGTCTGAGTAGTCATCAATGGTGTCTGAGTAATAGTCAATGGTGTCTGAGTAATAGTCAATGTTGTCTGAGTAATAGTCATTGGTGTCTGAGTAATAGTCAACGGTGTCTGAGTAATAGTCAGTGGTGTCTGAGTAATCTTCAATGGTGTCTGAGTAATCGTCAATGGTGTCTGAATAATCGCCAATGGTGTCTGAGTAACCGTCAATGGGGTGCATCCGCACGCTAACATCTGCCCCTGGCTGTAATTATTCCAACGAACTATTCTACGTCCTTGACAACATAGCATACATCCTGCACAAACATCACTACATTATCGCTCATGTGGCTACCATAGCGTCTTCTATATTATGTACAAGAGCAGGAAGATGATTACATTTCACCAAGACTTTTGACAAACTCTATTCAGGCATGCTATAGTGTTTGCGTATACTTGCATGACCCTCACCATTTTATCTCTCGTGAGACTTATCATGTCATCTCTTTTATTATGTGCAAGAACAGGAAGGCGATTATATTTCACCGAGACTTTTAACAAACTCTATTCAGGCATGCTATAGCGTCTCGTACAACCTGCATGCCCCTCACCATTTTATCTCATGAGATTTATCATGTCATCTTCTTTGTTATGTACAAGAACAGGAAGGCGATTATATTTCACACACACGTTTGATAAACTCTATTCAGGCATGTTATCTTTACAATTTCATTCAGTTCGTAATAATTGCGTGCTTTATTCGCGACCATCATACATAATGTATATTTATCTACAGCGGTCATATGCAATAGCGTGAAACCATTGCCAAGGCAAACAGTCCACATAGCAAACATATCAAATGACTTTATCAAGCGATCACCTCTCTTTAGTGATCACATTTTGATGGCCCAGACAGGATCCATTTTAAACAGGTTTTACTGTGTTTCCTTAAGGCAGGTGATAGACAGACACAATGTCTTAAGGACCCACCATCTTGTGACCCATAATGACAGATCCTATAAAACTTCTTGATGCTCGGCAAGGTGGTCAGATTATGCAGGTATCTATGCAAGGCATGTGGCCTGTCATTGTAAGTATAGAGTCTTATCCTCGGTTGTTCGTTTGGTTTGAATATGTCTACATACTATACTATTAAATATGATCAACAGCAATTAAACATGGCCGCAGTACTAGTGGACTCTGCCATGCTCGTGTATGTTTCATACCCTGGGGAACGTTTGACCCTGGTGAACCGAGATCGATAATCTAGCTTTAAGACAAACAATGTAACAGTTAATACTGATTGAACTTACGCATATATTATTAACAATTATAATCCTAATCTATGTTCCTAAATGGTGAATACCCGACGACTGATAACTGGATTGCCAAACACACCCGCCTGACTTAACTATGGATTATTATTATTATTAAACCATTTCTGATTATTGATAATAACCTACCACTATATCCTAACCAGTATCTAGCTGAATAACCGACCAGAATAACATCAGAGAGAGAGAGAGAGAGAGAGAGAGAGAGAGAGAGAGAGAGAGGACGGCATTGAGGGAAGGCGGGAGAGGATGGCAGGAGCGAGGGGGGATTGAGGGAAGGGAGAAGGGTAGGAGCAGGAGACGGAGGGGAGAGAGGGTGGAGAGACAGAGAGGATAATGTTTCAAAAATAGTCTTCTCTTGGTATGCAAACGGACATTTTCCAAGACTACCACAGAAGTCGTTTTGGTCAGCGTAAGCGTTAACGAGTTAGCTAGATAGATAGAGTTATTACACAATAGGCAATTGACCTTTGAGTGAATACAATGCTATTTATTATGCATTGCATGGCGGACACATTTTTTGCATTGTGTCCACACAGATGTCGCAACCCCCTCCACCCCCTGAACACACACTTGCAGTGCGCGCATGCTTTGTATGTGGATAACTAGTACAAATGTGGTGGAAAAAGTACTATAATATATGCTGACATTTACTCCTTTATTGACCAAGTTTAGTCAATGAAAACATTGTTATTGAAGGCAGCAACAGCGTTCACTAAAACATAGATGCTGATGTATGTTGATGGTGGTTTTTTTAAGTATTAGTGGTCAATTGCCGTATAGGATCACGTGACATTTATTAAGGGTTGTTTTAAAACATAGCTATTGGTGATTGTTTCTTAACTATTAGCGGGTAAAATTATTGCATATGACCGCCTATCTAAGGGGACCACTTGAGTTGTGACTCTAAAAACACATTGCTATTCCTGTATAGGACCACCCATCTAAGCGATTATTTAGCCTAATGCATAGGATTACCTATCTAAGGTAGACCACTTGAGTTTTATTGATAACCACCATGCATATATACGGTTGAAACGAGTGAGAGGGAGAGAGAGGAGAGGGGGGGAGGTGGAGGGGGGGGGGAGTTGAAGGGACGAGGGAGATAGCGTTGCATCAACTATGTGATGATATGTAATATATCATTATGTTCCAGCCCTAATACGTCTACAATGGCTAATTGCAACATGTGTTTGTTGCAACGGTCCTGTTCTGAAGCCATGAAATACTAAACTAAAAATTAATACAGTTACATAACGCATAGAGACATTTGAACGCGAAACGTTCATAAATTCTGGGAAATTTGGATAAATCACTACGTTCAGCCTTAATAACTTTGCAACGATCAGAGGTTTACACATACTAAGACATCTGAGATATGTGTTACAGTTGTTACTAGTTCATTAATTATTAATAGGATTACATAGCGTGCTTGGCACATGAAACTTGTATATTAATTAGTGGAAATTAAGGAAAATATCGCTATGTTCCAGCTTTAATAATGTTTCAACGGCCACTAGCAACTGCTTTCTGTTGCATGGGTGGTGTTCATAGATTATGAAATACTAAGGCGCTCGAGTTTTGCGTTGCTATTTCTATTAGTTAATTAATTATTAATACGCTTGCATAGTGCGTTAAATGTGAGACAGGAAAATATTGAATAATATGGAAGTGGACCACTTGAATTTTATTGATGGCGATTCTCAGAAACACTGCTTTTAGAGACAGAAACAATTTTCGCTAAGACAGAGATGCTGATGTATGCTGATGGTGCTTCTTAGAGACTAGCACTCAATTACGTTCTATGACCACCTCTGTAAGTGAACCGCTTGAGTGGTGGTTCTCAAACCCATTGCTATTACAGCATAGGACCATACAGCTACGCACTTAATTAGCCTACTGCATTAGACTACCTATCCAAGGTGGACCACTTAAGTCTTATTGGTGATTCTTCTAAAAAGCATTGCTATTTGTGGTTATTGTGAAACATGTTGCATCTTAAACCACAGGCATGACACGTCGTAACAGACCACCTTTGGAAACATTTTAATGTGATTAATTAACCTATTATTATCTTCCCAAAACAGGGAAATCATAACATTAGCAAACTAACTTCCATGATTCATATGCACAGTACACTATTGGATAAGTTATGGGAGACCTATCAGAGCTATCTTGATAACAAGGGAGATCAATCTGACCAGAGTAATTCCACTGAACAATTAAAATTTACCTCACTTTTTAGCGAAAAATACGACCGTGACCTATCACATAAATGATAGAAATTGTAATTAAAATGTTATCTTTAATTGACCTAGATTCGAAACATGCGAGGATGATATATTTAAGGGTTCCAATCATGGCCACTCACGAATGCAACTCAAGCTAACTAAAGGTAGCTCAATAGTTATTATGGCATAGCCGCCTGTGCCCATCAAATCAGAGTATTTAGCTGGCCATTTTAACGTTTGATTTGAAAGATTTTGATGGTGAAAATATCTTCCTATAAGTTGTTTCCTTGCACGAGCTCAGATTTGGCACTTTTGAAGGTGTCTCATGTACGTTGTATAGTGGATTAATGTGATAGGGATTTAATTGTCATGTAATGCAAGTTGACTATGGGGCTGGTTAGCTCATGAACTTATGAATGCCAATCTAAAACTTACACTTATTATCCTCACGTTTTAATAAAATGTTGGGGATATTGTAATCGCCTTTGTCCGTCTGTCCATTTGTTTATCCGCTCGTCCATCCGTCCGTCACACTATCTCCTACCAACCCATTCGGTGGAATTAAATCAAATTTGGTATATGGGTTACCATATGATTCCACTTTGCAAGACCATATTTAGATTTGGCTCCTTTCCCAGGGGGCGAGGCAGGGGCCAACAGGTCAAATCAGTTGTAACGCAACTCCTCTGAAATCGTTAGACAGAACACAACCAAATTTGAGATCTGAGTTACCCATATGATTGCAGAGGGCATAATGCCATTTAGATTTGGCTTCGTCGCCCCCCCCCAGGGTATGTGGAAAGGATCAAAGGGTAAAATTTTAACCTGTGGAAATTGATTGTAATGCATCTGCTCCGAAACCACTGGACGGAATTCAACCAAATTTGGTATGTCAGTTATCCATATCAATGTGGAGTGGATGAGCACATGCACATTTGGCCCGGCCTCAGGGGTTGGGGATGTGGTCGAAAGTCATATAATTGATTGTAATGCAACTCCTCTGGCACTGTTGGACAGAATTAAACCAAACTTAGTATGCCAGGTGCCCATATCGATGTGGAGTGGATGAGCACATTTGCATTTGGCCCGGTACCCAGGAGGTGTGGGATGGGGTCAAAGGATCATGAAATTGATTGTAAATCAACTCCTCGGACACTATTGGACGAAATTCAACAAAAATCTGCATGTGAGTTACCCATATGATTGCAGAGTGCAAACAGACGTTTACTTTTGGCTCCATCCACTGGGGTCAGTTGTGGGGTGTAAAAACTTCAAAGCGGTGAACGTGGGGATTTGTGATGACGTGTCATCGACCGATTCAATCTAGTTGTAGATGCTAAGGATATCTGCTGAATATTCTTCAAAACAATTTGACTGCAGGTTGTTGCTGCCTATTAATCATTCTACTGTTGAAATATTAGATTTGTATTAACCCGCACACTGCAAAACATTAAGTTTTACTTCATTGATTTGGTACTGATTTTCCAGTGTTGACTAAGAATAATAGAAAGATAAAATTGTCATGCACTTCTAAACCTGTTTACTGCTGAATGGTCAATCCCTTATTTACCTGCTTTCTACTGAATGGTCAATCATCTAGCTGAATTATTTGACCAGTTTTGTGAGTATATATAGATCTTCTCCAAAGATACCTAGGCGATTGATCCGACCGACAAGTAATATTATCTTGAGCAGTTCTAGTTATTATTATTATTACTATTCCTCTGCTATCGGCTTCTTTTGAGCCATGGATCCCGGAATGCTATGACTCTTGTCATATCAGAGTGGGCATAGATGAACGAGTGTTTGAAAACTAGAAGATAATCTGTCCATAAACGTCCGAGATATGAACTTCCGAAATTACTACATATATAGCAAAGGTCTAATTTCAGAGGTGTTCCTTTATAGACAGGTTAGATCTGTTACAGTTTCTTTAAAAATAATTTGACTGAAGGTCATTGCTGCGGGAGGAACAACTTTCAGTCAAACACATTACAAAAAATTCAACAACATAGATGTCAGAGCACACACTAATATCTTAAATATTTAGGCATCAGCGGAAAAAAGGTCAATCTAGTAATGATGATTTTATATAGCTTTCATGATGGAAATTCAGGAAGATATTTATTACCCAAAGACGAACACGTGGTCTGGCGCCAAAAGATGGTTATTCTTTAAAAGGGGTGGTGGTATGACATGAAGCCGTAAGCAACCACCATCTTTTGGTCCAAAAACGCTGCATAGTATAGTGAATAAGTTGTATTAACTGACTATCTGTCTTTAGCAACCACTTTTTTATGGACCATACAGTGCCCATTATAAACAGGCTTGAGTGATCTTGCATGCTTAAATGCGCTATTATACTCTTCTCTTAATAGAGCGGATTAGTGATTTAGCTTTTAACACTTTGAACCCTAAAGTGCTAAAATCTTATTTTCCTGATAATACTAGAAGTATTGCGTAAGTTGATGAATGTATTGAAAGAAATTTGACTGGAAACTGTGGCCACAGCCGTCATATATCCCTACCCAAGCCCTCCAACCAGTTTCAGAATCTTATCTATTCAGTTTTCTTAAGTTGACAAATGCGTGGTGTGTTTCAATACTAGAAGCGTGACAGTAAAAGTAGTTCCTGTCTCAATTAGCTAAATCAGTTGGTGACAACTTTAGATTTCACCCTTTACCTCTTCTTTAGTTCATCTGAAATGGTCTTGCGAAATGTCCATTTGCAAACTAAGAGAAGACTATTTATGAAAATTTACAACTGGAATGATTAGCTCGATAACCAAGCCAGTCACTCCAGTGGTAAATTTTCAAAATAGTCTTCTCTTGGCCTAGAAATAGATATTTTCCAAGAGAAAATTAAGATTTTCTTGAACAAATTTAAAAATTGCAACAGAAAGGCAATCTTAACAGTCTATTTAAAAGAGCTACCATCGCAACTCCTCCTAGCCCATTTCACGCAGAAACTTGAAACTTCTGGTATGATTACACATATGGCCATGGATGTGCATGGCACTTTTGATATTTTGTCATGACGCCAAGGGGGTGCGGACTGTGGGTAAAAAATTTAATTTATGCAAAGGTGGTCATGTCACATATCCTTGTCAAGCCAATGATAAATAGACTACAATACAAGGAATTATTTTTATCTTGGGTCCAACTTAGGGTAGGGGGCGGGGACAAAAGTGGGCACCAATCGATTGTAGCGCAACTCGTCCTAGACCATTTCACAGAGACCTTTAAACTTTCGGTATGATTACACATATTGCGAGGAATGTGCATGGCACTTTTGAAATTTTGTCATGACCGCAGGGGGTGGGGACTGTGGGTTAAAAGTTTAATTTATCCAAACATGGTCATATCACATAGCATTTTGATGCCAATGATGAGTAGACTACAGTACAAGGAATTATTTTGGTCTTGGGGCTAACTGAGGGTAGTGGGGATCAAAGGTGGGCACCAATCGATTGTTACACAACTCCTCCTAGACCATTTCACATAGAAGCTTGAAACTTTTGGTATCATTGCACATATGGACAGGGATTTGCATGACACTTTTTGAATCTTGGCATGACCCCAGGGGCAGGGCCCTGGGGGGTGGGAAATGTGTGTCAAAATTTAAATTTTTCCAAAGGTCATGTTGCATATCATTTTCAAGCAAATGATAAGTAGTCTACAGTACAAGAAATTATTTTGATCTTGAGTCAAACAGAGGGTGGGAGGCGGGGTCAAAATTTCAAAAGTGGGCACCAATCAATTGTAATGCAGCTCCTCCTAGACCACTTCAGATAGAAACTTGAAACTTTGGAGATAATTGCACATCTGGTCAGTGAATTGCATGACACTTTTTAAATTTTATCATGAACCCCAGGGTGTGGGGACTGAGGGTAAACTATTTAATGTATCCAAAGGTGGTCATGTCACATATCATTTTCAAGCCAACGATGAGTAGACAACAATACAAGGAATTATTTTGATCTTGCGTCAAACTGAGGGTAGAGGGCGGGGTCAAAAGTGGGCACAAATCGATTGTCATGCAACTCCTAAAGCATTTGACATCTAAATATGTATTATGCTGATTGGTTTTTTTAATGTTTCTTCTTTTTTCAGACTATGAACTTTGCTTATGTTTGGACCATTTGCCAGTTGTCATTAAATGACTTCACGTTACTCCTGGGCAGATACGCTTTATGGTTCAGTCTCCAAGCTATGCTTGCCCAATGGGTAGTGCCACAGGTGTTTTGAATTCACATGTTGAGTGTCAAATTTCAAAATGTGACTATCCGGTGGTCCATCATAGCTATTTGCTATCTTCTGATAGCTCTTGTGGAATTTTGGTATGACCCCAGTGATGGGAAATGTGGAGTAAAAAATAAAATCTTTCCAAAGGTGGTCATGTCACATATCATTTTGAATCCAATGATGAGTAGACTACAGTACAAGGAATTATTTTGATCTTGGGTCAAACTGAGGGTAGGGGGCAGGGTCAAAAGTGGGCACCAATCAATTGTAACACAACTCCTCCTAGACCATTTCACATAGAAATGTATGATTCCACATATGGCCAGAGATGTGCATGATACATTGGAATTTTGATATCAGCCGAAGGGCTGGGGGAAATGGTGGGGAGAAAATAAATTTTATCAAATGTGGTCATGTCACATATCATTTTGAAGCTTGTAGTTAGTAGACTACAGTACAACACATTATTTTGTTGTTGAGTCAATCTGCGGGCAGTGAGCAGGAGTCAAATGGGCAATCTAATTCTATATATGTACATGGCTTGGATATTGTTTCTTCACAGAATAGTTAGTCCTGCGCAGACCGGGTCCTGCAGCAGCCAGTTCCTCGGTAACTTAAAAATGCGAGATATTGCTATCTTCTAATATCTCTTTTCCTGCTAGTTACGTCTCCCAAAGAACCAGGTATAGAACAGTCAAACTGGTTCCATGTTACCAGATTTAGTGTCCAAAGAAATCCCTGATTAACCTGTTTAATGCTGAATGACCAATCATCTAGCTGATTTTGTGACCAGTTTTGTGTATATAGATCTTCTCAAAAACCAGCTAGGCAATTGATCAGAAAGACAAGAAATATTATCTAAAGAAGTTCTAGAAAAACGGAATTTCACCAGATAACTATATTGTACATGAAGTACGAGAAAGGAATGTCTAGTTTGAGTGCAGGTATTCTTGGAAGCCGTATATCTGTTCATGGAACAGATCTAGTTGTTATTGTTATCGTCATCGTCTCATTTCTAAAAACCGCCACTATTATTGCAGTAAATATATGTCCATGTGTTATATACATAGCCCTGCTGTTCTTAGTATAGTTATCCTTCCATGCTCAATTAAATGTTGTTCCAATGAAGACAAGTTAAATCTGAAAATCGCAGTTGCTGACAACGTTGAATACGCAAAATAGCAGCCATTTGTAAAACACAAATAAACTTAACTCAGCCTCGTTTTGATTATATTATTGGAATACCACCTTCGCTTTCCATAGCTGATGACGCGATTGACGTCATTACAAGGGAATAAATAAAACATCGACCATCCAAATATCCTAGCGGGATAAATTCACTCGCTAACTATGACGATAAATTCAAGCGATCTAACTAAACCGGTGAAGCCATAACTGCAATCCCTCTATTCTTCGCTTGTTCAAGAATAATTCAACCCACACGTGTGTATACATGTACGCTTGGGCGAGTATTGATCAGTCTATACCAGTAATACCATTGATATGTTGAATGCGCTAAAGGCAGCCGCAATATGAATGAAACAAGCCCGGCTGATCATGACAATAATTTCCAATCAAATTGTCTCCAAAATATTTAGCTAAAATCGGACAAGTTATTAATAACTAATAACCTCTTAGATCATCTTTTCTAGAAGACAGCAGATCTTACAGCGTGGAATGTGTTGTATTCACTAATTTCGCGCGTTCTGGGTCATTGCTCAGGCGACTATTGCGCCATCGATCTATAGGGCTATGATTTAACCACTTTCAAGACGAATGCAAAGGCTTTATGGAAATATAATTTAAAGGAAATAATAAATAAAGAGCTGATTAGTTTGAAAACTTTATGACCCAAAAGTTGTTACTGACATCGACAGCAACAACTTTGTTTTGAAATAATCTGTATAAATAGGTGATTATTTATTTTCACACACTCTGGTAAGTCCAGTTTATAGGATGAAGTGTGTGATTGACTTTCATGCCGGTCGACAATGTTCTAAAGGGGTGGAATGGGGGCTGGGCGGACAGGTGGGGTTGATTAGTCAATTCCTTATAAGACTTGACCATTTTCAATAATTAACCATTCAGTACCATAATTTTGCACGTCAAGTATAATAATGTAATCAGTGATCGACGATTCTTATCTACAATTCTACATTCTCTATCTTATTGCTAACAAAAAATTCCGGTCATTTTGTTATCTTTATACACGCATACACGCGCGCAGCTGATCGCGTCTTCAGACCTGGTTTGTCCATTAATTGATCATGTGCCTAATCGCGTGGTCTTTCTCGCGGAGCATTCATTATAAGCTTTCAATAGTAATAATAAAAACAGCTGATCGTGAATGCTCCACTAAACATTGCACCCGATTATGACCTGGTTAAAACCAATGAAAGATACTTGATGTTTTTAACCAATCAGATTGGACCCTTGGGATTTCCCTTGGGGATTCCTGGCACACAGTGACGGAGTTAATGCCACTTTTGCACATCTTCCTCTTCACAATGACAAAGTAAAACGCAAAAAGGCGAGAAAAAATATTTTATTTGGTGCTGAAACAAACATAATACAAAGTGTAGGCTTTGTTTGTTTATACATCTAAAAAGGATGCCTATTCATAGATTGGCCATATTAACTCTATCATATCCAGAATTATTCCAAATACCATGCTCGATTTTGCGATATTAGTAGTTATCGCGGTATTTTTCACAGATACCGTTATCGTCATCCCAATGACAATACCGCCCAGCTCTACCATCTACCGTAAACTATTTACTAGTGACAATGCAGGTGTGAAATAATAATAATAATAATAAAAATAATAATAATAATAATAATAATAATAATAATAATAATAAAAATAAATAATAATAATATTAATAATAATAATAATAATAATAATAATAATAATAATAATAATAATAATAATAATAATAATTCTCTGTAAACATTGCACCTTTATACTGCCAATTTGTCATAATGTGACGTCAGGTTTAAGTAAATAAATTGATTGATTAAAATAAAGAATTGAATCAAATGGATTCAAACATGCACATAAAGTGGGCGGAGATTATTTAGAAATGACCACGACATAGCTAGAAATGCACCCCTATATTCTTGGTGTTCTGGCACAAAATGCACCTTTCCAGTTTTAACTATGCCCGCCCATCAGCGGCTATACTTCACCCACACCTCGCTCTGGTTGGGAACAATCGATCCCTGAACTCCCTGAATATAAATTTTCAGAAAAATATACAGGTAAGTTATTGAATATTTTGAAACTAATTTGACTGGGTGCTGATGCTAGGCAGCAACATCTTCCAGTCATACAAGTTTCAAAATATTCAACAACATCTTTATTAAATATTAAAGCCATACAATCAATACAACCTGACAGACTATTAAGCATTTAAGACGGATTAAATCGAGTCATTCATGACGTAATGATAATGACGTCATCCTACACGTCACGTAGTTGATTATGACGTCTTATTACGTCATGTGCTGAATGGATAAAGTTGATAGGTACATTGATCCTTAATATATGAACAATGCATGCTCGATTTTGCGATCCATTTTATTATCATCCATGTTTGCAAATATCCTGGTTATACCATCCCTTGAAGTCTGTGTAACTCTGCCCATATGCTGAACTGTTATGAAGCAGGTCACAAAATGTACACCAACTGCTTTGTTCCTGTCGAGTTGCTGTTCGCTCGTAACATTGCCTCCAATGATGCAACAGAGTGTAGTAATCACAGTGGTCATTCATAAATCTCAAATATTCTGCTAACTGTTTCGGCGATTCAAATCCGCCCGTATGTATAAACGAATATGGTGGTGCTACTCGGAGATAATCTTCCACCCCTGCCCCACCCATCACGACTGGAACACTTTGCCATGTCAGCAGTGGCTCCCATAATTTCTCTGTTATGTAATCTCTACAGTTGCTATTTTCGAATGCAAGAGTGAACTTATATTGTTTCATAAGATCAGCCTCGCATCTTTTTTCTTGTCTAGGACACTTTTTATCACCACACGCACCATAAAAATCTACTTTTATGTACTTTTGTAGCTCCCTGATATATGCGATTCTAGAAGACGAGCTGCTATCACAGTTACTGATTCTAGCCGCGACTAATTTCTGTTTAGATTTTAATATATTGCGTAGTTGATCTTGAAACACGTGAGCAGCGATAGGAGTTTGACGTTGCCGCAAGCGGCCGTACCAACCATCCAAGTCAGAATCAGACCGGTATGTAGAAGTCGTATTCCAGATGCCATTAAATTCGTGCAACTTTAAGGAAATATGAGGCGGTGATTCCTGTACGAAGTAGACCCACCGCTGATGCTGTTGTCTGGTTTTCGGTAGATCCTGAATCCCACTCATGTCTCTCGAATGCATTATCACAGCAGCGCTATTTGCCAGGTCATCCTTTTTCGTGGTTATCACACATCGTGACTTACAATTCTCAAACCGACTTGTTCTTATCCAATGCTCTTTACCAAAGAACTTTGTCCATAAAAGGATGAACTTTGTGTCATTAGAACTTGAGACGGTCATGTTATGAGAACCAACTGTATCAGATACCATATCTCTTGACGGTGGAAAACTTTTAATGAAATTCTTCTTGTCTTCATATAAAACAACCTTCAACTGAGACAGTCGTAATGTATACGAATCATTTAATTCTTTAAACTGATTAAATATTAAATCTTGTTCATCTGTTGCAAGATTTTCAAGCCCAGCATGCCAGTGAAGTGGTAACAGTGTACTATTCTCTAAGCGCGAGTCGTTTCCTTTACCCATTGTATTATTTGGTGTAACATTTACACCGTCACCGCAAAAACTAAACCTCAATAGACTACAATCCTTTAAACTTAAACCACTTCCAATACCATTAACATTCGATACCACACGATGGAACGCGTTCGAAAAACGTCTGTTCTGTTGATAAAATAGTATACAAATTCCGGTTCCGAGACATAGCGATAGAAAGATTATCCTAAATTGTTTTCCTTTGATGAGCTCTCCGAAAGACATTGCGGAGCCAGAGACTGGTTGGTGTCGGACCAGCCTATCGAGAACCAACTTGCCTAATAGCTACTTACAGGAGATAAGACCGATGAAGACCAGCTACTCCATAGTCAGCTGATTATCTATCTCCATCTTCCAAGTGACGTCAACACACTTCGCTTCAGGCAGCATTTTCGGTTGTTTAACTTGTTTTAACATAATTGTGGCTGGTCATTAGTTATTGTGTAGTTGAATGTCTGAAAAAGAACAAGAAATCATAATTTACATTTAAATTTAATAACTTGAAAATGTAACCCCCACGCCCATTTCTAGTTAAGTTCCGCCCACGCTTTGCGATGGTCGGGATCGATTTACATAGGCCTACTTTGAACCCTGAATTCCAGAATCTTAGAATTTTAAGAAAATATACAGGTACGCCTTTTAATACTTTGAAAATAAATTGACTGGCGGCTGTTGCATTCTAGCGCCCAGTCAAATTACTTTCAAAATATTCAAAAGAATGTTTATTAAATTGTATATTCATCAAAGACATACAATTCGTGTACACTTGATATGGCATGTCTTTAAAGCTTCATGACAGAGTTATAATACGTGATGATGATTGTCACGCCAGCCTATACGTGGGGGATCGAGTGATTGATTATGACGTCATATACTTGATTAACAGATCTAACTAGTCAGGGGTGCGTTCAGGAGCGCGAACTGTTTACGTTCGCCGTGGGACAATCTTCAGTAATGTTTCCTATACTCACTATATACTTCAGTTTAATAATGTAGATGGCCCATTCCTAAACGCTGTCGCACGACGAACGCAAACGGTTCGATGTCCTGAACGGGCTCCTGGAGATAGCATAAACTAGGTACAGTGTTTTAAATAATTAAAGGGAGTATAATCTCATCTCAAAAGTTGTATTCCATTGACAGATTATGGTACATAGCTTCCATATCATTTCACACCCCTCCGGGTGTATTCCGTTATCTGTGTTACAATCATAGAGCTAGATCCGTAGAGTGCGCATGCGCATGTGTTCACTATGCGACTAGTTGTCCTAGCTGAAACACTGGAATAATGAATATACTCTGTATTTATATAATGAAATGTCATTATCTTTAAAACCAAGAGGATTTCCCAAATTTTTTTCACATTTTGTGGATTTCTTTGGATCACACAGGACTGGCCAATATTGGCGACGTCTAGTATAAGATCACTCTTTTTTGTGGTAAAATTTTAGAAAATCAGACACGAGGTTTCTGAGATATGGATCACAGATCCGGAATTTGATCCGATCTTACAAGCTAAATTCTTAAGTGGCAGGTCACAATTGAGCAAATTACGCCCCTTCTAAGTCACTATAATATTGATTAAATATCATTACTCACAAGTCTCAATTGATTCAATATCATCATTCACAAGTCTTAATTGATTAAATATCATTCACAAGTAATAACTGAGCAAATATCACTAATATGTCACAATTTGGCAAATTTCATCACTTCTAGCTCACAGTTGAGAACATTTCATCACTCATAAATCACAACTGAGCAAATTTCATCACTAATATGTCACAAGTAAGCAAATTTCATAACTCATAAGGCAGAAGTTAGCAAATATTATCACTCATAAGTCACAATTGAGCAAATATCATCATTCATAAGTCACAATTAAGTAAAGATCATCATTCGCAAGTCATAACTGAGCAAATATTATCATTCATTCAAGTCACATAGTATTGGAAATGCGGCTTTGGACACACGCACACTCACACACGCGCCACGTACACACGCACGCGCGGAGGCACTGACTACACCTAGCCCTGACAACGCACCTACTGGGCAGACGATGGGCCGATACCGGTATGATACTAAATGTACCGGTACGGAATCGGCCCCGCATCAGACCAGTAAGGCCAGTTTTATAAGTCGAAACATCTGTCGCGCCGTGCTAATGACTGGTTGATTTATATAGTGGACTCTCAATTTCAGGCAAATTTAGCTGGCACGGCACAAGAGAAGTTTAACATATAAATCGGGCCTTATCTCTGAGGCAGGTTTTCTGTCGAGTTTTCCAGGATAAATTAATTTGTTACCCTGGCAGTCTACAGGAAGATAAGGGTAGAATATATCGATTCATAGAAATAATCTTATGTTGGGTGGTGGTGAGGCATCGGTGCTTGGAATGAACCTTTCCAATCGCCCATCTCTAGCTAAGCCCCACCCACTCTTCGCATATGTTGGGATCAAGTGATTCCTGAACTCCATGACTACCAATTTCCAGACAACTTCTTCTTCTTCTTCTTTTCGATCGCTGGTATCACACTTGGAGAGCCGTTCTCAAGATGAAATCTGTGGTTTTCTGCAGTTCTTCCACAGGCCCATACAGCTTTTCAAGAATAGAGGTTGACAAAGGCCAGATCTCTTCTCTCAGCAGCTGATACGTACTGCAACATTGAAGTATGTGCTCTGTGGTCTGTTCTGCTTCTCCACAAGGACAAGCGGGCGATGTCGTAAGGTGGAACCGCCTGTACATGTGTTGGTTTAGTCTGTTGTGTCTAGTTCTGAGACGAAAAATGGTCACTTGCTCTGGCCTCGAGAGATGATGGTAGGCATCTTCTGATTGAGGTGTTCTATAGAGGGACTTAATGATAGTCTTCATCTCTGTATGGGTAACCATGTTTTCTGTCTGATTCTCTTCTGCACCCACCTTTGCCATCTTGTCTGCTTCCTCATTTCCTTGGACTCCACAGTGTGAGGGGATCCACTGCAGTGCTATCCGAAAGCATTTGATGGTTTGTAGTGCTTCTTCAAGTTGTGGCAGCTTACCTTTGGTGATAGCCTCAAGGACGGAGCGGGCATCAGATAAAAAGACAATCTGTGCAATAGGGTCTGCTGTTCTGCTGATGGTATTAGCTGCATGAACCAGTGCTTCGACTTCAGCTCTGTAGTTTGTGCAGTGTTTGCCTGTCGGTATTGCAGCTGACTCATGTTGTCCGTTTGGATACTGTATGTGCAGTCCGGCACCTCCGCTCCTAATTGCATCTTTGGCTGATCCATCTGTGTAGATCCTTATCCATGTCTCCTGAGGGTACATTTCTTCCAGCATGGCTAGGGTCAGGGCCTTCTTGCTCACATCACTGTGTTCATTTTTGGTTGTGAGATGAGGTACTGTGGTGCGAATAGCTATGCTCTCTAGTTTGTTGTCCAGACAACTTTATACAGGTGATCTCGGGTAATAAAGGCCGCCGGTAAAAAAGGCCGCCACTGTGTCAAAAAGGGCCGCCGGTGTATATATTTGCCTTTAAAGGCCGCCGGGTCTGAGTTATGCATTATGCATAACCATGATAACCTGTTTATATTGGATGGACATTTTGTGGATGCATTATCCGTGATTGTTTGTTTATTACAATTAAGCACGCTATGAATTATTAATGTTGTGCAAGTGCGTGAAATAGTATATACATGAGTGTTAGGGGACATGTATCTGATTATTAAAATTTCTAAGTAGTAGTAGTAGTAGTAGTAGTAGTAGGAGTAGTAGGAGTAGTAGTAGCGGCGCTGATGGTAGACACGCGTGATGATGATAATGATGATGATGGTAGCGGTGGTGGTGGTGGTGATGATTTCATTTAATATAATAATAGCAGATGTAAGAGACCTCTTGGTATGGGAGGCAATTATAATTTTGCTTTTGTTGTTGAATGATTGGGCCTGCATAACTACAGGCATGATTTCTGATCAATCAGATGATGGTGGATGATGACGACGACGACCATAATTACGACGATGTTGGTGATGATGATGATGATGATGATGATGATGATCTCATATTAGCCTAAAACGGCTTCTGCATTGGTCTCAGGAAATGTTTCATTTGCCGACCTACAGAAGACGATTTTTGACAATTTACAACTGGACAATCATTCCAGTGTTGAATTTTCGAAAATAGTCCTCATGGTCTGCCAATGGACATTTTCTATGAGAAAAGTGAAAGAATCTTGAGAGTTAACCCTGATAACGCCCTTTACTGGCCGATGCCGGGCCGATACTTTCTCGAACAGTACAGCTCGGAAATAAGTTATTTATAAAGTTTTAACACAATGTAAGAAATGTTTGTAGAGTAGTTCCGCTCGTAGTATATAGAAGGAAGCATCCTTCTGGGATACAAGTTTGTTCAAAGAAAGATGTTCGGCCATTTTGGCCGACTTTTATAAACGAATAAAACAACAACTTATTCAGATATTTATTTTAGCAGGAATTAAACATTCATTAATTAATTAAACATTCATTGACTATATTAATTAAATAATGAAACTAATTTAACTTTCTGTATTAACCCTTTCACAGACAAATCCCAGAAAAAGTATATTCTTTATTATATAAAACTTTGCCTGTTGAATATTTTGAAATTAATCCGACTGATTAAGCCAACGGCTTCCAGTCAAATTAATTTCAAGATATTCAACAGGTTTTTTTGTATGGTATCATTGAAAATGAGATATGGGTAATTCATCAGTTAAACGCAGAGTCGTATTACAATACAGCTCGGAAATAAGTTATTTACTAAAAGTTTGATCACAATGTAAGAAATGTTCTGTTTTTTCGAGACAGCACTTACCTTTCCTTTGTTTGTCCCAGATTCAACTAACGTATATGTTGTGTGGCCATTATCCCGTCCATTTTCCGGCTCTTCAAACAGACGGACATACATACATACATACATACATATATATATGCATACATACATACACGCACGGTACATAGACGCACGCACGATACATAAACGCACGCACGGTACATAAACGCACGCACGATACATAAACGCACGCACGGTACATACACGCACGCACGGTACATAAACGCACGCACGGTACATAAACGCACGCACGATACATAAACGCTTGAATGCACGATAAAATGCGTCGGGGTGTTGTTGATGATGTTGATGATGATGATGATGATGCCACATATAGCCTGATAATGACGATGGACACCAGACATATTAGTCCCAGGTTCATCTATTATAAAACAACGAGTGGAGAAATCTAATTCCTGGTGGTTGACGATGACGTCATTCAATATATAATCATATATAAAACTTATTCTGTTGAATATTTTGAAAATAATGTGAAAGTCCATACAGACAGGTGGTCGCTTGATACGTCTCTAATTAAATGCATGTCTGTCTGTCATGCTGTCTGTCTGTGCGTGCGTCCGTTAATGGCGGTATGCTACGTAACCTTTTTAAATTTAAATTTACAATTTTCTATAGGGTATTAAACAGGCACAGTTATAAAGCCGCTAATGCCGCCGCCGTTAAGCCTTCATGAACAAACACCATCATTCAAATATGTGGGTCCCTAAGACAAGTCACAAAGAATCACGATCTGATGACCAGTCTTAGTGAAAATCTAACTGAAAGTGGCTGCAGCATCAGCGACAATATATTTTTTTATGAACCACCGTGAATTAATGTGCCACCACCATGACTCGTATTAAGAACCACCATCTAACAACCATCAAATGTGCACATAGCATACAAAATTTCCATTTAAATTTTTTGGCGTTAGAAAAACAACGCGTCATTGCATTGTTAACTCAAACTGTTTTATTTAGGGGATTAATTCCAGGAAGCCAGCAGACAGAATCAGAATCAGAATCAGAATATTTATTGGCACAAAATCGTAAACAGGTCGATATAGCCATACATGAAGATTACATAAACATTATGACAATACAATATGATAACAATGACAATAATGGCACTAGGCGTATAAAGCTAACTATACATAGTCTACATAAATGCTGACTTTGTTGTATATAGAGACAGTATGCAGCGTTAGTTGCTGTGGTGTCAGAAGGCCAAAAGAGCCTAAATTGAGTAGGTTCTTGCAGCATTCTTACACCACTACGACCCGCTGAATACTAAGAGATTAAAAACAAACAAAACAAATTGTACCAAACAAACTAAGTTTGTATGGGTTAATGGGTAGTTGAAATATTGAATTATAATTGTAATACACAATTGCTAGTCTGACCCCCTGATGATTTGACATTAGCGAGATGTCTTTTCAGGGTACAATCGGATACATATTTTATTATGTGCTTGCCCACCTCGGTATCCCCATTGTTGTAGGACATGAGAAATATAAATTTTTCCTCATCGTTGAGAGAACCAATATCAGTAAAATTAGCCAATGTATTAAATAATTCCACTCGCTCAGAGTTAAAAAGTTTGCAATGGAGGACGAAATGATTTTCGTCTTCCACCACTCCCATATTACAATATGTGCAGAGTCGTTTTTCTGCTGGGGTTTTAGGCTTACAATGGCGACCTAGTTCGATTTCAAGGTTATGTGCACTAACTCTGAGTTTAGTGAAATGTCTTCTCATTGTGAAGTTATGCTCGCTTAGCAGATATGTTTCCATACAAAGATTACGTTTGAAAGTTCTATAGCAGCGCAATTCGCCAGATTATCTATAGCCACGTACAATGGGGTTTGCTTTAACCAACCAGCGTGCAGAAACGTCCTCAGTAAATCACAACGCACGGGAACTCGCTCGACGTGCACTGAACTTAGGTTGACAATCAGTCTGTAAAAATCTCCCGATCAATAGTATGGTATAGTCTTTCTCAATTCCAAATTTTTCAAATTGTTCAAAATTTCAATCCTAAATCAAAGCGAATTTCATTTTTTAAATATAAAGTCTGCATAGAAGCTTAGTTCATTCCTGATAGTACTTTTCAAAGATACAACAACAATTTTGTATCTTTCTGTACACTTATAGAATTCGATTCAAACATTGACTAATTTAAGCGTGTAAAGCATTTGTAAATTTCATAGTATCATATTTTCAATTTTCGAGTAAGTTTATATGCAGTATAATTGGCTAAAATAAAAGACGAGACGAGCTGAAATTATTCCAAAATTTTCCAACATTTATTTACATTTGTATTAAAGAGCATATTACTATTCTTATTATAAAATAAACATAATATCAAAACTTTAAGACATTTTAAAGACACATTCCCCCTCTCTCTCTCTCTCTCCCACTCTCTCGCATTATGCACACTCGCACGCCAATACGTACGCACACACGCACATATTCACGTACACATACGTAAGCGCGCGAACTACCTAGACAATTGTAACCAGTGGTTGATATAAATTATCATTTAATTGGTTATACATACGTTACTATTTAATTATGTTTTATTATACCCCATCTTGATGTATTTATTAATGTATTGTATTTGTATGTATGGGAGACACGTGTATAAGACTTATGTCTTACTGTGCTCCCATTGAACAAAATAAAATTCTGTTTAAACCAAAGACACATTCCCGTGCTTAGCCACAGCCGTCATCAAACAGTTGAATAGTTCGCCTCTACATCTACGCCTCTATTAGGTCTATAGTATAGTCTAGTATAGATCGATAATAGAAGGCTTATAGTATAGTTTAGTATAGATCGATAATAGTAGGTTTATAGTAAGGTATAGTATAGATCGATATTAGTAGGTTTATAGTATGGTATAGTACAGTCTAGTATAGATCGATAATAGTAGGTTTATAGTATGGTATAGTCTAGTATAGATCGATAATGGTAGGTTTATAGTATAGTCTAGTATTGATCGATAATAGTAGGTTTATAGTATGGTATAGTATAGTCTAGTATAGATCGATAATAGTAGGTTTATAGTATGGTATAGTCTAGTATAGATCGATAATAGTAGGTTTATAGTATAGTCTAGTATAGATCGATAATAGTAGGTTTATAGTATAGTCTAGTATAGATCGATAATAGTAGGTTTATAGTATAGTCTAGTATAGATCGATAATAGTAGGTTTATAGTATAGTCTAGGATAGATCGATAATAGTAGGTTTATAGTATAGTCTAGTATAGATCGATAATAGTAGGTTTATAGTATAGTCTAGTATAGATCGATAATAGTAGGTTTATAGTATAGTCTAGTATAGATCGATAATAGTAGGTTTATAGTATAGTCTAGTATAGATCGATAATAGTAGGTTTATAGTATAGTCTAGTATAGATCGATAATAGTAGGCTTATAGTATAGTCTAGTATTGATCGATAATAGTAGGTTTATAGTATGGTATAGTATAGTCTAGTATAGATCGATAATAGTAGGTTTATAGTATAGTCTAGTATAGATCGATAATAGTAGGTTTATAGTATAGTCTAGTATAGATCGATAATAGTAGGCTTATAGTATAGTCTAGTATTGATCGATAATAGTAGGTTTATAGTATAGTCTAGTATAGATCGATAATAGTAGGTTTATAGTATAGTCTAGTATAGATCGATAATAGTAGGTATATAGTATAGTCTAGTATAGATCGATAATAGTAGGTTTATAGTATAGTCTAGTATAGATCGATAATAGTAGGCTTATAGTATATTCTAGTATTGATCGATAATAGTAGGTTTATAGTATGGTATAGTATAGTCTAGTATAGATCGATAATAGTAGGTTTATAGTATAGTCTAGTATAGATCGATAATAGTAGGTTTATAGTATAGTCTAGTATAGATCGATAATAGTAGGCTTATAGTATAGTCTAGTATTGATCGATAATAGTAGGTTTATAGTATGGTATAGTATAGTCTAGTATAGATCGATAATAGTAGGTTTATAGTATAATATAGCAGACGGCCTTTAAAGGCAAATATACACCGGTGGCCTTTTTTGACACAGTGGCGGCCTTTTTTACCGGCGGCCTTTATTGCCATATACCATACAGGTAAGTTGTTGAATATCTTGAAACTAATTTGATTGGGTACTGTTGCTGCCTATGTACCCAGTCAAATTAGTTTCAAAATATTCAACAGAATGTTTATTAGATAGTAAAGACATACAATTCATACAACGTGTCGGACTATTAAGCGTTTAAGAAGGACTAAATCGAGCCTTTCATGCTGTGATTGATTATGACGTCATCCTACACGTCATGTAGTTGATTATGACGTCATATGATGGATGAAAAAACTGGAAAGGTCAATAGGTTTTAGCTATGCCCCGCCATTTCTATCTAAGGTCCATCCACACCTCGCTCGTGTTGGGATCGATCGATCTCTTAACACCCTGACTATCACTTTCCAAAAAAACTACACAGGTAAGCTGTTGAATATTTTGAAACTAATTTGACTGGACGCTGTTGCTGCCAAAAGCAGCAACAGCGCCAAGTCAAATTAGTTTCAAAATATTAAACAGCATGTTTATTAAATAGCAAAGAATTACAACGACATACAATTCATACAACGTTTCGGACTTTGAGGTTTGATGACTGTCTATATGGAACCCTTTGTGACGTAATGATTGTGACGTCATCACACTGATCTGATTGTGACGTCATACGAGGTCAGATGATAGATCGATACTCTGGAAAGGTCAATTACCAAGCATTTCAAATTAGAACTTATTGCTTACCTTCTTATTGGCAATGAAATGAAGCCAACGGTTTCTACATATTTCACACGGGATCACGATTTTAACGAAGGCCTACTAAATCTACTGTTACCTAGTAATATTGAAAGCCAATAGCACAGGTTATGTTCAAAGTTGTTGCTGCCTTAGCAGGAACGTGTTACTATATTGAAAATCGCGTTAATAACATTTTGATTAAAAGTTGTTGCGACAAAACGTTAACTGGTTAGCCTACACATGTATTATCTCCTGAAAATTCCCAGAAAGTTCTTTATTATCAGCAACAGTTTTGACACAACGTATTTATCTTATCACGTTTCACCTCTAGTATAGGAAATATTCACTGACTATGAGCTATCGAAACAACGCAGCTTGGAAGCCAACTGTACAATGATTATCGTTACCCTTTATGGAATTGGTTTTAATGTGCTTTGTCGA
This sequence comes from Chaetoderma sp. LZ-2023a, assembly GCA_034401795.1. Taxonomy (NCBI): domain Eukaryota; kingdom Metazoa; phylum Mollusca; class Caudofoveata; order Chaetodermatida; family Chaetodermatidae; genus Chaetoderma; species Chaetoderma sp. LZ-2023a. The sequence goes on from CM067370.1 coordinate 177,982,421, forward strand.
GCGGTACACAGCAACGAGGACAATAGAATCGCAAATAATCATGGATTTAGCAAATATCATGGTCGGTGGATTATGTTGTTGAGAAGGGAACCGCCGCCGCCACCACCGCCACCTCGGTTATATCGTGATTCTAACCCCTCTCATAGGTTTACGATGGGCTTTTGGTTTGCCACGAAATCTGGTATTGCGATGATATACATAAGCTGTTGACTATTGTGAAACCAACTTGACTACCTAAGACAACACTAGCTTTCAGTCAAATTAGTTTCAAAATATCCAACAACGTTTTGACACATTATACGGCAGCCATTCCCTCATTGACCCACCCGAAAAGAGGTCCCCACAACTACTTAGCCTGGGCCACAAATAAGCGTAAATCGACACTGAATGTACCGGCATATTTGTATAAGAGGTGAATCATTTCAGCGCAGAATCAACTTTCAGGCCTGCTCCGTGATATGAGTATCACGTTCACGAGAAGCCACATCTAAGCAGCACCAACATCGTTAAAGGAAAGGACCATGCAACTAACAAGTGCTTTGGAATGATAGATTTAGATAATAATCAACCTACAGCCGCAAGTAAAGAACAGAAATAAATCAGAATACTTTGAAAAACCCCAAATACATACCATTTATGCCGCTTTGGCGGGAACTAAATGGTGACGCAGCTGGCAATGTGCTCTCTGGTGTATGTCGAGAGAATAAATAATACCCGCTACAGCCTGTCATATAAGCTTAGTTATATTCGCGACAAACCGATTAGCCACTACTTCATGCAGGTAAAATACTGTCTAATCGTAAAAAACCAATTTGACTGAAGGCCGTTGTTTCCGGAGACTAAATTCAATTACACGAATTTCAAAATATTCAAAAGGCGTCTTTCTTCATTACATTATTTATTGTGTAATAATCATCTAAGGCAGCAACAACTTCCAGTCAAAATATTCAACAGCAGCTCGTACCTGTATGGTTGCTTTTACACCACATTGTCAAGGTATAGACTATGAGCGTAGACCGAAACGGACGTGCTGGGTTGTTTTCTGATTGGATGGAAAGTAAATCACGCCAGCCATCACGAGCTGGAGACATGTAGAGGCGTTTAGCTACTAAAGTCTGAATATCTGAATATCATACGTGATGATAAAAGGCTTAAAATTGTATGCATAGTTTATGAGTGGTCTATTAGATCATCTGTATAGATATCATGAGATGAGGTTAGTTGTCATTTAGGCCATCCACATCTATGATAAGACAAACTGAGAGATTCTTTTGCTAGTTGTGCTCCGCCCATTCCTAGTTAAGCCTTCTCCGCTTTGTACAAGCGTATTTGAATCGATTTATACACTTGGAATCCTGAATAGAATCTAAATTTCAAGGTAAAGTGTGCTATACAGGTAAGCTGTTGAATATTGTAAATTAACTTTGACTAGAGGCTGTTTGGTGGCTGGGTGCCTTTGACAGCAACAGCTCCAGGTCAAATAAGTTTTAAAATATTCAATAGAATGTTGATTAAATTGTAAATTCATCATACATTAGTGATGGACGTTTCGATTTTTGCGAGGGAGCTACGTCATTTTGGTTGTGACGTCAGCTAAAAAGTTGTGACGTCAGATATTTGGGCGACAGATCAAATGATCCCTTCTTCCTGTTATATCATCTTTGGAGGAATCCACTTTTAGCTATCATCTCTAGCTAAGCAATAATTTCCAGAAAACTATACAGGTAAGCTGATGAATATTTTGAAACTAATTTGACTGGGTGCTACAGCTGCCTGTGACAATAAGAGCGCCCAGTCAAATTAGTTTCAAAATATTCAACATAATTGCCATTAGGAGTTCTTAACGGACTTTAATTGCGAGGTCCTCTTACTTGTGACTTGTGACCTGATTTGATTATGACATCATATACTTGACTGGCAGATTGTATTCATCTACTATAAGACAAATAACGGAGCCTTCGTCATTACCACTGTCTGTAGACGCTAGAGCAGTATCGCCATCAGTTTGCGTAATGTTTTCTGAAGGTTAAATCTTTTGCTTTTGTCATTCATAAAATGAACACACCCCTCTGATTTCATTGTTACCTGTTTATACAAGAAGTAGTTGTGGTATTACGGTATACTGGCATTGACAGGGAATCGAACCCACAACCGGCGAAGGTATCATAGCCCCCCCCCCCCCCTCCCCTCCCCTCCAATGCTTCCACCACACACACGCCGCAAGACCGGCGTCGCATTCCCTGCCATTACTACAGTGTGTGTATGCAATCGCATACACGACAATCACATGATTTATCATCAGATCAATATACTCACACTCGATGAGAGGACGACAACTATTAGATTAAAAACAGGAATTTACTTTCCTTAAGGGACATTAATCTCAAATGTTGTATTGCAGGAATAGCTTATACTATATAGAATCCACATAACTATCTTCCCGGAGTATTGCCATATCTGTATCAAAATGATTTGCATTTTAGCATCACGTTAATGTTGACTGTGGTACCTGTCATTTTGTGTCCTCAAGAGATAGTATACGACGTCATGCATGCGCCAATATAACGCAGTCTTTAATATGGAGTAAGTATCACGCCACTGTTACACCACATCGCTACACTATAGATAGCGTCTGTGTGATTAACAGTATATACCGAGGTAGACAGGTTAGATTATTTCTGATTAGTTGAAAAGGAAATCATGGCAGCTTTCATAACATTCGAATCAATGTTTAGCTATTTTACAAAATCTTTATTATATTTCTTTAATGTCATGATAAATGGCTCAAAATTCCATACATTGTTTTTAGAGTATAGCGTACTGTACGACAAGAATAGCCTAGCACGGCACTTAAACCTTTAACACTCATATCAGCTAAAACGGCTTCATCAGTGGTCTTAGGAAATGTCCATTTGCAGACCATAGAAGACAATTTTTGAAAATTGACTACTGGAATGACTGGCTCGATAACCTAGCCAGCGATTTCACTAGTAAATTTTCAAAAATAATCTTCTCTTGGGCTGTAAATGTACATTTTCTATGAGAAAATATACATTTTCTTGAACAAATTCGATGGTCAACGGGTTAATACAATTAGCCGTTTGAACTTCAGCCTCGCCCCCGTCACATAAATAAACCTTTCTGACTTGACCCTCGTCTACAGTCAGGCGGGTTCAAATCCCTCTAGATTGTCAAGCGATCAAGTGGCGGACGAGTAATCGGTGGAAACATAGGCAATCCCCTTTACTCCTCGTTGCTTCTCCGCCTAGGAGTACACATTGGTACCAGTGTAAAACTGGGGAAGTTATCAATAATAGACTGAAATATAAACCAACCTAGATATAGCGGAAATGGGACTTGGAATTAGGGACTCGATAGACGCCAATCAACCCAATAACTTCCACTGGCCGTCGTCTACAAGTGCTCTACACGCGCCTATTCCTATGTGTTCTGTCATGTACCCGCTCTTGAACATTTTGAGCAATGCAGTTACTTTAACATGTGCATTGCCCTGTCAACTGTACTCGAATATGAGTGCGAAGTTTGGGATGGATGTTTGGGCCAGGATACTGAAAAACTTGAAACCATTCCGACTGAAGCTATGCGGATTTTAACTGGTCTGCCAAAACACACGCCTTTGACAAATCTTTATAGGAAAACGGACTTAATACCTCTACGTGAACGCCAAAAAGCACAAAAAACCTATTTCGTTCTATAAAATTATCTACAACCAGTGCCCTGACTATATACGTGATTTGGTTCCTGAACGGGTGGGTAATGCTTCAAGACATAATCCTAGAAATTCTGAAAATTGTATGCCACCTAGGCTTCGCCTTGAAGTGTTAAAAAAATCTTTTCTAACTAGTACCATCCAATTGTGGAACAATCTGGATACAACAATAAAGTCAGCGCCATCAATTTAGACAGAAGTCTCAGAACAAATTTCCACATACTATTCCTCAGGCAGAAGGCGCGATAATATTTTACTTTGCAAGCTCAGAAACAATTGTAGCCAACTAAATAATGATTTATTTCGATACCATCTACTCGAAGAAAAAAACTGTCCAGAATGTCAAACGCCAGAAACATCTTTTCATTATTTCTTTGAATGTCGGAGATGGGAAAGTGAGAGAAGAGATTTAGAATTTATGCCCAATGTACCGCTAGTCTTCATTCCGAATGGGAGTGAAAATTTATCTCCACAAATGAACGATATCTTGATAACCCTTCGCCCTGTAGGTGGGGCTTAGAATACACTTTCCGTATCCTCTGCGTGTCGTAAGAGGCGACTAAAGGAGGTAAGGGTGAGGTAACCCTGACAGAAACCTCGAGTGCTGAAGACGGATGTTCCAGGCCGCACGGCGCACTCTAATAAACCATGGATCCACGCACTTAACGCTTATGATCATTTCGATAGTCACTTACAGGACTGGCGGTATGATCAGCGAACGAAAAGAAGAAGATAACCCTTACAACTCTAATGTCAAAAATTTAAATTTTCAAATTGAATTAAAAGATGAACTGATGTTAATTTTTCAACAAATTTTCAACGAATTCGCCTGTACACTAGTTTCTTTGTTGTTGATACAGTTCAAGATAGAATATTGTCATCACAGTGGTAAGAGTTAAGAGATGTACATAATTATATAAAACCAACCAACCAACCGCTTTTAACGTAGACGTGTATCTGCTTCCGTACCTAATCCACATATCCGTACACAATTGCAACAGTCAAATGATTCAGCTGCGTTTCTCTCCAATCAAACCATGTTCGCTCATAAAACTTTTGACAATTTCACTTCATTTTCTGAAAGCGATATAATGGCCCTTTTAAAGGAATTAAAACCAACATTTTGTACTCTCGATCCCATTCCTACGAAAATCGTGCTTGAAAACATTGACATCTTGCTCCCAACAATAACTATGCTGGTTAATTCCAGCTTAGAATCTGGCCTCATGCCAATGACATTTAAGCGGGCAGTTGTCAAACCACTGTTGAAGAAGTCTGGCCTAGACGAAGATACTCTAAAAAACTATAGACCTGTCTCGAACCTGCCTTTTATGTCTAAGCTAATCGAGAAGGCGGTGTTCAAAAGACTATCAGCTCATGTAAGTGACAATGCGTTATATGAACCGTTTCAGTCAGCGTACCGTCAGCGTCATAGCACGGAGACTGCTCTATTATGCGTCCTCAATAATATTCGAGAGGCGGTAGACAGAGGTAATGTGTCATTGTTGCTACTCCTTGACCTCAGTGCCGCATTTGATACGATAGACCATCATTTACTTATGTCACAATTGAGTAGTGTATTTGGTTTACAAGGCACTGTCTGGAACTGGTTTCACTCATATTTATCCGATAGACACCAGTCTGTATATATTAACGGCACACTCTCAGAACCAGTCAACCTCGTGTGTGGTGTGCCTCAGGGGTCTATTCTAGGTCCGGTGTTATTTACACTTTACACACAACCACTTGGATCGGTTATTGATCAGCACAACATTATGCGTCACTTCTATGCTGATGACACACAGCTTGTCATTAGTTTTGAACCTTCAACATGTACTGCACGCTTAGCAACAAGTCAGCTCAATATGTGTTATATAGACATTAAAGAGTGGATGACTACAAACATGCTGAAACTTAATGATGAAAAGACCGAAGCTCTGTTAGTCGGGCCAGCAAACCGACGTGCTAAGACTGACCTATGTGACATCACAGCTGGAAATAGTCAAATAAAGCTGTCAACTGTCGTAAAGGATCTTGGTGTATACTTAGACAATGAACTGACTATGGATAAACATGTTAGTTACATCTGCAAAGTCTGCTATTTTCAATTGCGCAATATCGGCAGCATCAGGCGCTATATCACAAAAGAGGCCGCGATCATGCTAGTACGAGCATTGATAACGTCGCGCCTGGATTATTGTAATAGCCTCCTGATTGGCGCCTCAAAAGAACTTATTCAGCGACTTCAGGTGGTCCAGAACACTGCAGCGAGAATCATATCCCTGTGTGCCAAGCGAGAACACATTACTCCGGTCCTACATGATTTGCACTGGCTCCCCATTGTGCAAAGAATAACTTTTAAGACACTATGTCTGACATACCAATGTGTATCTGGCACAGCACCAGCCTATCTCTCTGACCTTGTACAACCTTACATTCCTGGTCGCTCTCTCAGATCTGCAAATCTAAATCTACTAAAAGTACCTAAGGTCAACTCTAAAACATATGGCCATAAAACTTTCTCTTTCACTGCAGCTACCGAATGGAATAACTTACCAAATGAAATTAGAAACTCATCAACTTTAGAAATCTTTAAATCCAATCTTAAATTCTATTTATTTCAAATAGCATATCCATAGAATACTTACGCGCGTTAGCGCTTAGAGCATGCAGTTGCATGGATTAAGCGCTCTAAAAATGTACTATTATTATATCTACATTGATTTCTAAATGGGAACGTAACTATTGCGAATGGAAATGGATAGTCCATGCATGCATAAAAATGATCCGATTTAGCCCAAAGGGTAACACAAGGAAGGAACTTGCTGTACAATTCACCTTTCCAGGGTACCCAGCCACCATACGACGTCATAATGAACTGTGCGATGTGTAGAATGACATCATAATGAATGACGTCATGAATGACGTCGATAAGTACGTCACGAACGCATAGTTGAAGACGGTCTATGCGTTGTTGTACAAATTGTTTGCTTTTACTATTTAATGAATATTCTGTTGAATATTTGGAAACTAATTTAAATTAAATTGCCCACTCGTGTCAATCGCACTGTACATTTAGTAAATGGTAGATTCAACGAACATGTAGCTTTGCATTATTGAATCGTTTATTTCCTATTTATTTCAATGTATGTGTGTGATGTGTGGGTCAATTGGGGGGGGGGGGGTCATGGTGAAATGTGGATGTTGTTGCTGCTGCCATCGTCTGTGTTGTGTTGGGAAATCCGTATTGGAGTCCACTCCTTTGGCGTCTCAGCCGGTGCGGATTTCTGGATACGGGGGGGGGGGGTTGGGTGGATTGTTGTGCAGTTGAAATCCGTGTTGTACTCGGTGAGCTAATATTATTATACACCACATCTCTCTTTCTCTCGCTCCCTCTCCTTTCACCACCACCATCTTCTCGCCCACCGCCCCCTCCCCCCCCCCCTCTCTCTCTCTCTCCGGACGGTTTTACCGTTATTGTGGGGACATCAGTTTTTTTCCGGGCATGTGGGGACTAACAGATCAAGCAGTGCCATATTCATTCGCATGGGCGAATATGATCTCTGTCTGTATATTTAAGCTAATCGCTCCATAAAATATTATATATTATAATTACCAAAGAAAAGTGAGAGAAATTTTGTGGGGATACTCTCCTTTCTCCTCGGTCAGTGTGTGGACTGGAATTCTCTCTCCCCCCCCTCCCTACCTCCCTCTCCCTCTCTCCCCCCTCTCTCCCTCTCTCTCTCTCTCTCTCTCTCTCTCTCTCTCTCCTCTCTCTCTCTCTCTTTGTACCCACACTGTACAACACTACGCCCACTTCTTCGTCCCCACAATGTCCATCCTCATTCTCTCACTTCATTGCCCCCCCCCCCACACACATACACTGTCCAGAATCATTCTCTGACTTGCTAGTCCCCGTAATGTACATCATCAGTCTCTCACGTTTGGGGGTATGCTAATTTCAAGCCTGCCACCTTTGAAACTGTCGGATAAATGGTTTGACAGCCTTCTTGGATTGTTTTCCCGCCGAAACCTCTCATAGTAAAGAAATTAGGAAATTTAAAGTGTCCTTGCAAACAATGCTATGTTGGCACAACATTTGGTCAATGTTTATTTATTCGTTGGCCCAACCTAGTTTTGCTCATTGGTATTATGTTGGCCGAACATATCACGCAGTTTTTCACACGAAGATACAACATTGGGACAACATAACTAACTGACTTTCAAACAGCTGACGTCAATACAACTTTGGCCTAATGTAATAATGTTCCATGAACCTCCACACCTAAGGCCAACCGTAGGCAAAGAAGTGAGAGAATGATGATGTACATTGTGGGGACAAAGAAGTGAGAGAATGATGATGTACATTGTGGGGCCAATGACGTGAGAGAATGGCGATGTACATTGTGGGGACAATGACGTGAGAGAATGATGATGTACATTGTGGGGACAAAGGAGTGAGAGAATGGCGATGTACATTGTGGGGACAAAGGAGTGAGAGAATGATGATGTACATTGTGGGGACAAAGGAGTGAGAGAATGATGATGTACATTGTGGGGACAAAGGAGTGAGAGAATGATGATGTACATTGTGGGGACAAAGAAGTGAGAGAATGATGATATACGTTGTGGGGACAATGACGTGAGAGAATGGCGATGTACATTGTGGGGACAATGACGTGAGAGAATGGTGATGTACATTGTGGGGACAAAGAAGTGAGAGAATGATGATGTACATTGTGGGGACAAAGGAGCGAGAGAATGGCGATGTACATTGTGGGGACAAAGGAGTGAGAGAATGATGATGTACATTGTGGGGACAAAGGAGTGAGAGAATGATGATGTACATTGTGGGGACAAAGAAGTGAGAGAATGATGATGTACATTGTGGGGACAAAGAAGTGAGAGAATGATGATGTACATTGTGGGGACAAAGGAGTGAGAGAATGATGATGTACATTGTGGGGACAAAGAAGTGAGAGAATGATGATGTACATTGTGGGGACAAAGAAGTGAGAGAATGATGATGTACATTGTGGGGACAATGACGTGAGAGAATGGAGATGTACATTGTGGGGAGAAAGAAGTGAGAGAGTGATGATGTACATTGTGGGGACAAAGGAGTGAGAGAATGGCGATGTACATTGTGGGGACAAAGAAGTGAGAGAATGATGATGTACATTGTGGGGACAATGACGTGAGAGAATGATGATGCACATTGTGGTGACAAAGGAGTGAGAGAATGATGATGTACATTGTGGGGGACAAAGAAGTGAGAGAATGGAGATGTCCATTGTGGGGACAAAGAAGTGAGAGAATGATGATGTACATTATGGGGAGAAAGAAGTGAGAGAGTGATGGTGCGCATTCTGGGACAGACAAGTGAGAGATTGATGATGTGCATGATATGCGTTCCTTGTCCCTAAGATGTACATCATTAGTCTCTCACTACTTTGCCCCCATAATGTACATCACATTCTTTCACTTCTTTGTCCCCACAATGTATATTACGACTCTCTCACGTCATTGTCGACCGTGGTTACCGGAGAATTTCAATGCCATTCCTTTCTAAAACAGTATTTGAACGTATTCAGAAACAATTATTTGACCATGGTCGACCATGTTTTGACCATGGTCGGTGTAATTTACTAAGGGAGGCAACTCGTTCACTCAAAGCATTGTCTTTTCGCATTTAAAATCTTAATTATTCTAGAATATCACGACATTTACCGAGGTTAAGATATTTATCTAAAGCATCGCCTAAGACACGTAGTGATATAATTCGCGGATGTTCAAAGGATTTTCATAATTAATCTTTCCCCGTATTAGCACCATTTTATCAACAACGACGGAGTTTATTTTTCAAAGATACTATCCGTTTTCTGCGGTCTTGGGAATATCAATTTCCTCATATGATGAGAAGACTATTTTTGAAAATTTATCACTGAAATGACTGGCTGAATGTATTACGTCGTAAACATATTTGTTAAATATTTAGAAACTAATGTGACTGAAAACCCCTGGATAGGTCTGTGTGGAAACTGTGAATATTTTGAAAACTATGATGATTGAAGGTTGAGAAAAGCTAATCTCTTTCCTACCACACACGCACGCACTCATCAGTTTTTCTCCGGTCTTGGGAATATCAATTTTCCTTATATGATTAGAAGACTATTTTTGAAAATTTACCACTGAAATGACTGGTTCAATGTATTACGTCTTAAACATGTTTGTTAAATATTTAGAAACTAATGTGACTGAAAAAACCCTGAATATGTCTGTGTGGAAACTTTGAATATTTTGAAAACTATGATGACTGAAGGTTGAGAAAAAGCTAATCTCTTCCTGACCACACACACATACATACACATACATGCACACACACGCACGCATATGCGCACGCCCACTCTGATAAGGTTTAGTTGAAATGTAGACAATCCTCCACCTTAGCCACACTGTAAAAAAAATAACACATCTCTAACCAGGCTGTGAGATGTGCTGAAATGTAAACACCCCCCCCCCCCCCCCCCCCGTTAGCCACACTGCAAAGAATAACACATCCCTAACGGGTATAGGAGATGTTGATATTATACATCATTCATAACGGAAGGCGAGTACTTAGAGAGTTACAAAACCGGACGTTTGTATGCAGTAGATAGATAATGTTCCGGAAAAAGGGGCCGGATTACGCTTAGGCGAAGTGGACGATTTGTTTTTCACTGTTTGTTTGCTGGATTTTTGCAGATGCTACTTTTTCAGTCGGTATAGTTTCGGATCTGTTGGATATTTTGAAAACTATTTGACTGAGTGATGTTGATTTTTTAAACAACATTTAGTCAAAATGTTCTCGAAATATTGAACAGATCCAAAGTTATTGTCTATTGAAATTATTAGCAGGTTGCTTGCAGCAGTCAGACAGATAAATAGTCAATGAAATTTGTCCAAATTTCAGTTGTCAACAGAATTTATGTTTAGAAAAGCAGGAAACAAAAAAAAAAATCCCACGGTTTCTTGCATTAATTGACATTCAGGAGACCAAAAAATGAACAACAACAATGGTATAAAAGATGAACAACAACAATGGTATAAAAAATGAACAACAACAATGGTATAAAAAATTAACAACAACAATGGTGTAAAAAATGAACAACAACAATGGTATCTCGACTATGTCTATTTTGCTGCATCATCCGTTTACTATGTTGGTTGCAGGTCCGACACAGAGTGGAAAGACAGGAGTTTCAATAAACCCACCCCCTGAAACAATTTAATGCTATGGTTCGTGGCAAGCTTCATATACTGCTTTGAGAGGGAGAGTAGAGTTTATAGAAGGACTTGATTCGGTTGAACTAGGCAAATGTCGTGGCTAGTATAAGATTGCCGTAAACTCCAAAATGGTGGATGGTTTTCGCTTCCCACAGTTAAATGCACATAAACGTGGTAATATTTCCATAACCTATCTAAGTTTGATGGCATTATGGTGTTCTATCGTAAATCAATGTTCCCAAGGCTCATTTCCATCCCACTCTACATTATATGGACGCTTTTTGACATCTTTGCGGGCAAAATTAACCCATTTTCACAGGCCCTCACAACAGACGACAAAAAGGGTTAGTCGCGACTGGTACATGGCTCCAAATTTTCTCCAATAGTAATTCAATGGGGAATCTGGTGCCAACGAACTGTAGTTAACTATCCATCTTTGAATGGGCATAGCAACTGCACATGTTCAGTAAACCAGCAAACTGACTATGCTTAGCCAGTCGAAATTGACCCAGGTCACCTGAACAATTTTAACATTCACACTATTTTATGTACATGCATAGCTGTGAGACAGTCAACTAGTTGGCATGCTGTTAGAATATTGTATGAATACCGCTACACATATATACAGTAACTTATATCATCATTATCGTTATCATCATTACCATTATTACTATAATCATCAAATACAAATATAACTCTCATGTCGCAATCTACAATCAGATGGGTAAATCACATAAAATTGTGTTTAACTCCACCAAACTGTTTTCGATAAAATAGCATGACAGACAAAGTCTTTATGACATTTGAACTTCTGTCAATGGTGTGGGGTTGGGGTGTGAGGGGTGGGGGTGGGGTGAGGGCGTGGGTGGGGTGGGGCGGGATCTAAGTACAAATGTAACCTCGCTTTACAAATGTGGTTGAATTCCTTTCTGTCAAATGAGTTGTGGGGAGATAGCGTGACGGGCCTGGTTTGTTAAAGGATATTTTATCTTTTTCAAAACCATATATATAAATTTTAACCATTCAATCAACGAGTTATGATGAGACGCTTGACGTACCGGTAACGCGCTTGGCTTCGAATCAGCTGTCAGGTTCAAATTTACGTGAATTACAGATCTCGCAAATCATTGGAAACAGGCGAAATCTTCTTCACTCTCCACCCAGGAGAAAATGGTTTCAGTGTTAAAACAGGGGTGTCACACCCCTCACACCCCTCACACCCCAACCCCACACCATTGACAGAAGTTCAAATGTCATAAAGACTTTGTCTGTCATGCTATTTTATCGAAAACAGTTTGATGGAGTTAAACACAATTTTATGTGATTTACCCATATGATTGTAATAAACTGAAATAACCCAAACCAGCCTAGATATGTCATGAATGGGACCTCGAATGGCCAACTCGATATACACCAACCAAACTAATACATAGAAAACTGAGTAGATGAATTGCTATTGATATAGTATGAATGGAGTAGTGAACTAACGCTGTATTTATTATATTTTAAAAGCGCCAGTGATGCGTTATAAGCACGGATATAGGAACTGAATAAATTAATACATAAATAAACTGGAAAAAAATATTTTTGGAAATTTGATGCTTGAAATTTTAATCAATCAGCCCTTAGTTTTCATTAAGGGTTAATTTATTAAAGAGGCAATCACCAAATAGCATAGCAAACTTATAATCAATTTGAATGTATATTTTAATTCAAGGATTATGCATTACAAGTTCAATTGTATTTTAATAGCGAGTTGAATTGACCGCTAATCCGGAGGATAATAATAATTAAATTTACCGGGTAACTCAAAAGACTGATGAACCACTCAACCAATCTAGAACTTACGTTATGAATTGGTTGATCGGTTACTCAGGCCTTGGAACTAGAAACTAACTAAGTGTACATGATGATTACTGAATGATTGTTGGTTATTTGAACTTGGACAAGTGACGTAATAACGAAAAAATGAAACAAATATTCAATCAATTTAAATAGAAATATTTCAATAATAAGTATGAAAATGTACTTATAGAATATTTTGTTACATAAGTAAAAATCTGGACAGTCTCTGCACCACGTGAGTTGATCGAGGTGTATGGTAAATAATTTTGAGAAATCACAGTTAACAGTTAGATACCTTGAATATGCTGAATACAGAAGTCCGGTCACGGAATGAAGGCGACCAGATCCGATCTGTCGTGGCACCGGGAGTGAAAACACACGTGAAGAAATGGATGACGAACCCGGAAGAATGTTCTGTATTCCGAAATAGAAACGATAAGGTCGAAGTCACTAAGATGATCGAAGATATTGAATTGAGAAACGCGAAGACACCGAGATGATTCGTGTGATAACTTGGCTTAGTTACCGATACAGAAGATCGAGGCCCAAAGATGGCGGAGAATCGAAACGACGACAGCAATCACTAATACAGTCTGAACATTTCAGAAGGATTAAAGCGTCGTGAAGATGACGCGATTGATGACATCACAGCCAGAAAAGATGGTTTTCTACCTACTCAAACAAGGCACCAGGTTCCGCTTGCTTTGGGACTTGGTCTGAAGGTGATTAGATTGATGACGTCATGGGTAGCGAATTTAGACTACTACCCACCCAAGCAAGGCACTAGGTTCCGCTTGTTTTGGGATTTGGTCTGACGGTGATTGGATTGATGACGTCATAGGTAGATAAAATCGACTGATGGCTGATATGATGATGATCACATTGAGACGAATACAAAGACGAGACGACACAGGCACACTATTACATAAACATTTTTACATGGTGAGCTCATGGACTCTCAAAAATAATAATTATACAAAAAAAGCTAATAATTATAAAATTAAATTGACCCAGATAATACAATTTAGAGGAACTATTTTCCAATCATAACGGCGCCAATCATGTGCAATGAATGTGTCATGTTAATTTTCAAGTAATATTGATGCTTGGACTACGGTACAAACAGCGAATTCAAAAACACTAGATCGATCAATAGTTCACTGAGTTACATAGTGGGATGGACTTAGGCCACTAGGAGAGATCGCACAATTCTATACTCTGTGGTAATCAGTTACAGCCAAGAGCCTAATTAGCATATGAATTGTGAACTATCCGATCAGACGCTTATTTCATGATCATAGGTATGGAATACATGGACAGTGGAGCGGGAATAAATGCTAATACTGGATTAACCCATCATATCCGTGTTCCCTAAATTAATTAAATCATTAATAGTCTGGCGTCACACATACTGTGACGTCACACATCATAGATGTCTCTAAATTTTTCAGTTACAAATGTTAGGTGCATGCTGTCTATACTGTGGGTGGTGTTGAATGTCTCCGTTATGCTCTCTATAATCGTGTATGTATGTAGTATTTGCGCGACGAAGAATTGACGTATTCAGCCTTGAGGGGAACTGTGTTCGGTATGCTCCTGGCTTTCTGTGTCTTGGTGTGATGTTCTGCCTGCTCACGGGGTGGGTGGGGGGGGGGGGTGCTTGGTAGCGTGGTTTTGGTCGGGGATGCCCTTTGGATGGGGATGGACATCTCCCATTACACAGTGGTTGGTACTCTGTCATAGTCTTTAAGTACCGGGAATATTCGAGCCGAGAGTCTGCTGAACAGGCTGCTTCCCCGCCCACCACCAGTCATGGGGAGCCACCTCCACTGAAGCAGCTGACTCGCTCATATCTGAAGATTGACAGTCAACAGACGACGAGTGAAGTGTGAAATGGACGGGACGTGTGATGTCCGAACTTGGTGCGGAGATGAGGGATGCGAGTTGGAGTGGGGGTGGTGTCGAGGATGCGGCTTGGAGTGGGGGTGGTCTCGCGATTTCGGGGCATGGAGGGGAGTGCACCGAGTTGTACAGTTTTCCTGTTGACGAGAACAGGCCAAGGCCTCATCAAGCCTCTTCACCTCCATGCTATTTATTATATGTTCCACCCACAAGAAGCATGGCTCGGGGTAGCCTCAGCCTCTGCTTGTGGTAACTCTATAATTGGGGTAATAGCATGAAGTGGGTGGGAATGGGAAGAGGTCGGCGGAACAACATTTCCATCCTTCCCCTTCGACAGCACAAATGATAAGTTCTTCAGATGCGGCTTCCCAGATCGTGTAGACCCGATCTGAGGAGGGAGAGGGTGAGTACGTAGCTCGTCATCGTCCTCGGCCTTAGTTATATGTTCCTCGGACTCCTGGCTTGGTAGGAGAGGGGTCGAACTGGCACCGTGGTGCTCTGGACTAACGTCGGGAATACATGTTTCCATAAAGACATCTGGTCTGGGTACTGCTGTTACGTGAAATGCCCAGTCCGATCCCTGGCACTGGGTCGTCACTAACACAAGGTTTAAGTCGATCAGAGTGGATGACTGAGGTCAGGCCATCCGAGGCGCTGATCTGGTAGGTCACGTCCGACTTCTTACCTACAACCACATAGGGGCCTTTCCACTGGTAACTCAGTTTACTCAGCACGTTTGCAGAACATCACGAATCGGGAAGCCAAACCATTTTCCCGCCTCATACGGGTCTCCAATCTCCATGCACTCGCCGGTCATGCCATGTTTTCTGACGCCGGTGTGCAGTGGATAATGATTCCCTTACTAGCTCAATGGCAAGTTCTATCCATTGCCGCATGAGTTCTACGTAGAGATGGTGAATTTTTCTCCTGAAATTCTGGACATGGCCAGGTCCAAGGGTAAGGCTAATTCACAGTCCAACATTAACTGAGCAGGGGTATAACCCATGCTGGAATGTGTCGAGGTGCGGTATGCCATGATCACGTATGAGAGTCATAAATACCAATCGTGACATTCAAGGTGTGTTTCCTCAGTCAACATTTCCACGAGAGTTCTGTTGAATCTCTTTACCATCCCATCACTGTGCGGATGGTATGGAGTTGTTCTTATTTTGACTATATGAAACAATTTTCAGAGCACCGAGATCAGCCAGCTCTCAAACTTATTTCCTTGTTCGGAGTGCAATTCTTAGGGCATGCTGAAGTGGCAGAACACATTTCTAGACAGGACCTCCACTACTGCCTCTTGGTCCAGCAAAATGAATGCTTCTACCCACTTCGTAAAATAATCTTGCAACACGAGGATGTACTTGTTTCCTTCATCCATTGTATTCAAGGGTCCGAGCACATCAATAGCCACTCACTCCCATGGTGCATCAACAATTTTAACTTGTATGGGTGCGCAATGGTGCTGGCCAACAGCACGTCTTTGGCATGGGACAGATTTGGCGACCTATGCCTTTACACTATCATGTATTCCAATCCAGTGGAATCTCTGTTTGATGCATTCCGCTGTATGCTTTATGGCTAAATACCCAGCGTTGTCATGTAATTGTTCTAATATCATGATTCTGTAATGCTCAGGAATTACTATCTGGTTGTTGATGTAGAGGACGCCGTTATGTATATGGCACTCCGCAAACCTCTGATAGTAATATTTAGCCATTGTGGAAAGTGGACTAACAGATTCCTTGGGAGGACGTACCCCCTCATGGATCCATGCGTATATATTTCGTGTTTGCGCATCTGTTGCTTGTTCGTGAGCGACTGTCTCTGGATCCCACTCTGCGCACCACAGCTCGGGGAACACGGGAGATGGCTGTGTTGCATGTGTCACGGTAGTGGCCACTCCTTGCTCATCCTCGAGCCTGATTCTGCTCAAGGCATCAGCATTACAATGCTGCTTGCCGGGTCTATGAACACTATTGAAGTTAAAGGCCTCCTGCCACCTCGCTACCTGGCCCTCCTGATTTTTTAGGTTTCTGAGCCAGTGTAGTGAGGCATGATCTCTATGGAGTGTAAATAGGCACCCGTACAGAAAGTGCTTGTAATATTTGACAAAATACACCACAGCTAATAATTCTCTCTTAGTGGTCACATAACGTTTCTCCATTGTATTCAGAGTACGTGAACCATAACCCAGTACCTGCTCTGTTCCATCTTCTGTGACCTGAGATAGAACTGCACCTACCGCATAAGTGTCTAAGATGAAATCGAGGTTGGGGTTAGGATGAGCAAGAATTGGTATGGTTGTCAAATGTTCCTTCAGCACCCTGAAGGAACCTTCACACTCACTCGTCCACTCGAATGGTCGATCTTTCTCGGAGATCTGGTATAATGGGGATGCAATCTCAGTAAAGTGATGGATGTATCGACGATAGTACTGGTAGAGACTGAGGAAACTCCATGTGTCGGTGACTGAGGGGGGGGGGGGGTTTGCCACTTTGCTACTGCTTTTGTTTTTGAAGGCTGCGTAGCTACTCCATCAGCGGATATGACATGTCCCAGAAACTCTATGCTCTGTCTGAAGAGATGAGTTTAAGCTTAAGGTTTGCGGTATGAAACCGCATCAGAACCGTGTCCAAATTGGACATGGTCTGCTCAAATGAAGAGCCAACGACGATTACGTCGTCGATGTAACAGAGGCAGATCTCCCACTGTATGGTAGTTAGTACCTGCTCAATGAGACGTTCGAACGTTCCAGGAGCATTGCACAAGCCATAGGGCATCTTGCAGAATTGGAAAAGACCATCTCGGCAAACGAATGCGGTCTTCTCCCTGTCTGCCTCATCCATTGCTACTTGCCATACCCACTAGCTAAGTTAAGGGTGCAAAACTGCTTGGCTCCAGACAAGGAATCTAAGGCCTGATCTATTCGAGGAAGCGGATAGGCGTTTTTGATGCTAAGATCATTAAGGTGGCGGTAGTCTATAAAAAACCCACAAAGATCCATCATTCTTGCCTGCTAGTACAATGGGACTGGCCCAGGGGGATACTGAGGGCTCTATGACGCCTGTCCGCAACATGTCATTCACTTGTTGATGTGCTTCCACTTCCTTATGAATGGGAAGATGTCGTATGGGTTGTCTAACGGGTCGATTGCTTCCAGTGTCAATGGGGTGTTGCACGAGGTGAGTTTCTCCCAGGTCCATGTCTCCTGCAGAAAAGCTTTCTCGATATTTATGTAATATGCGTCGTACGTCACGTTTGTGAGATTGTGATAAACCAACTGTGGTGCGCAAATATATGTCGTGCAGGTGTTCAAGTAAATCACCTTCAGAAGTTGTTGCTGGTGTAGATGTGGTAGGGGGTGTCTCTAGTAATATTACATCCCCAGATGGCCACAACGAACTCCTGCGACTAGTGTTATTGGGTGTGCTGTGCCATTGAATACTCTATATGGTATATGATCCTTGTTGGTGGCGTCCATGATCAATCGGGGACTCGCGCATTGTGGGGTGATCATGTAATCGGGTTCCAGCATGGCTGTGTGTATGTGTTGCTTCCTAACTGTGGTGCGGTGGCCCACACTATTTCCTCCTGTCCCGGCTTAACTGTGGCTGTAGATGCCAAAACCACTGCACACGTGTCGTACAATGATGATTCCGGTCCAAGTGGTATGCGACGGCCGTGTATGTCTAATTCCTGTTGTCTGCAATATATGATGGCTTCGCTGGCACTGAGGAAATCAGAACCGAGCAGGGCATCGTTTGGAATAGAGGCAACTACAACTCGCTGTATGAATTGAATTTCCTCTATTTGTATCATGAAGTTTACTGTACCAGCCACAGGAACATCGGCCCTGGTAGCTGTTTATAGAAATATGTTAGTAGGCCTAAAGGGTGCCTTTTTATGAGGTGGGATGCTTTCATACAGGCGCTTGTTGAAAACGATGATGGAAGCCCCAGTGTCTACGGTGGCACTGGTCGAAATGTCACTGAACAGGCAAGCACACTTGTATATTAATTTGCTGTGTGCTTGCAGAAGAGTTTCCAGTGATACTGCCTTAGGGATGTTTTTGGTACAGTTTCATCCTGTATGTAGTTCATTTATTTTCGGATAGCCACCGTGAGTGTGGTTGGTGGCTGAGAGAGGACTGGACCAACTCATCGTCACTGCTGCTGTGATTGCTTAGGCGATGACGGAGCTGGGGGTAGCAATGGTGGTGTTGTTGATGCGGGTGGGCTGTATTGCGAGTTGGTGCATACAGCAGACTGGAAGGACTGGTGCGGTCACGGATAAGGGCCATCTGTGCTAGCCACTTTGAACAATGCATCATAGGATGTTTGGTGGACATGCAAAAGAATCAGAGGCGTCGCTGTGGTTTGCCGTTCTTTGGATGATGTTTCTCTTTGCGGACGCAGTGTGCTGGCTGTTATACATGTCACTGTTACTGCTGCTGGATGTGGTGGGTGATGCTGTTAGGACTTTTGAGTTGCATACCACCATGGGGCACTGGGTGTTAAGTGATTTGGCAGTGGGTCGTGGTGCTTGTATAAACGGTGTTCCAGATGAGGAGGTACGACCAACCACTGTCGTTTTACATAGGAAAGAGGGTTTGTCAGATGCAGGGTGACAACTTTTCACAGAGGGAGATGTTGGTGGTGCGGCGGATGCAGTGTGCATCATTGGCACCGACTTATGTGAAGCCGGGTGTGTGTTGTTGCATACTGTCGTGGAGATAGTATTTTGAGTTGTAGTGGTGGCCACCTGACGTTGTTATCCGGAGGCTGCTGTTGAGCTGGGTTGTGAGAGTGGGAACCGAAGTGACTCTGTAATCAGTGCCCGTTCTAGTGTAATGAGGACTCAGGCTGCGGTGTGCGTTGGTCAGCTGTTGGAGTTGTGGATGGGGGTCTGTTAGGACATTGTTCCTTCCAGTGTCCCAGCTGACCAGATCCAAAACATGCGTTTGGCGGCTGTGTGTGTGCTATCGTACTTGATGCTGGTCGTGTAGTCGACTGTGTGGCGACGGTGGTGCTGAGCGTGGTGATTAAGTTGGTGAGTGCGGAGATCTGTTTTGTTATCTCTTCTAACCTATCATGCACGTTCTGTCGGCTGTTGTTATTGTGCTGGTTGCCGCATCCGGGGGCATTGTTGTGGCCTCCCTGACTGGACTGGCCACACCCTCTTCCTCTATGCATGTGATTTTGACTGGTGGGGTGTTCTTGTTGGGAGGTATGCAGGTATGTTGCTGATGCAGATGCTGATGCAGATGCGGTGTCGGTGGCGATTAGGAGGTGTGCATCATTCAATTCGTTAATCGGATGCAATTGGCAGCGATTAACTTTTTCCCACTCCAAGAAATTCTCAATTCTGACAGCCGTTGCTGTTAATGACTGTAGACTGTTATGTTCAATGAGAAATATTTTTTCTTTGAGGGTGGGTTCACCACTCAACACGTCGATAAAAGTGTCAAGATGAAGATGCGTGACTCCCTCGTGATTGGTGCTGGGGTATGCACGTGTAACACGTCGTCGGATACGATTTGCTAATTCCGGCAGGGTCTTCTCAGCTTGTCTACACAAGTGTTTAAGCTGTAGGCAACTTGTTTCTCAGAGGGCGGTGTTTCCGAATCTTTCTGACAACGCATTTCCCAGTTCCGTATATGTAGGCGTAATGTCTGACCCAATATCTGCCAGGACCTGTGATGCTTTGCCTGACATTTGCTGATCCATCCATCGGTTGGTGTGGCTAATTATTTCGAACTGTCACTTGTAATTGGCCCAGTCACTCTCCCAACTGAATTCGGGAGGGAGAATGACTCGTCCATTGCCATGATACGGTACTATAAGCACGAATCCTGGTGAGGGTGCAGGGGAGAATGGCGTGAACGCAGATGCTGGTCTGCGTGTAGCTGGTGCTGTTGGTGGCTGATCCCACTGATGGTCTCACTGATATCGCGTCCACGAAGGCGATTCCCACTGATGATGTTCTGTGCGATATGTATGTTCCGCTGAATACTGCCCTGATGCGGGTCTATAGACAGGCATTGGTCTATAGGCTGGTGGAGGCATACTGTGTATGTGACGCGGAAGTTCTACTGGTCACTGGGTAGGGCATTCTTCATACAGAGGTGGTCCAGGAGACCAACGAGGGTGGTGCGTGCCATGTGATGATGTTTCCGTATCCCCTCGTTCACAACGCGGGATCGAGGGATAATATGGTTATGAGGTTCTGATAGGAGGAGATGCGGGACATGGTGCATGAGGGGTAGGCCATTGGTGACCTTCTGATGATGCTGGTGAACGTAATGGTCGTGAAGAATTGGTGTGCCCCCATAGGGGTCTTTGCCGTAGTCAAAGGTGTGGGGTACCTATTGCGGATATCCAACAATGTGATGTAATGAGTACCCACCTGTGAGGCATCGCGGAAGGTCCCCTCTCTGATCGACGAATACTCATGTTGAAATGGTGCTGGTGATTCCACACCGGGGAAATTTCTGGCATAGTCAGTGAGCACGCATGTGGTTCTCTTGATGCTACTTCCACGTTTATGGAGTGTTGATCGTCAGATGAAGGAGACTGAAATGTGCGGGTGTTGAGTGTAGGCATGGGTTCGCTTCTCATTCGCTTCTCATTTGTAGCTTGTGGCGGTACGCGCTGGTCCATTCGGCTGCTCCGCTCCATTGCACCACATGTACAGGATGTGCGGGAGGGCTGGTTAGCTGCGGTTCTCAGAGTTGTGGATCCCATTTCGCGGCTCTCCAAAAAGTAAAAAACCGACTTCTAAAGCCGGTGGAACGATAATATTCCAGTGGGGCCGTGCAACCATTGCAGCCGAGATTAAACCTCACCATCTCGTCCCAACTACTTGTGTCACTGGTATTATGGTCCATAACTCAATTTAGGAGCCTAGGCATAATAATTAAAATGAAACTACATAAACAATGGTAATCATTTATTAGTACGAGAGAGAAAATATATAGTACATAGAACTAAGTTGGTGTCTTGTTAGCGTGGATTCGTCAGAGGTACCTCACCAATCCTTATATATCCGCGAGGTATCCCTGCAAGAGAGCGTCCTAATGAGGCTATTTATGTAGTTTAATATAAACCATTACACCCCTAACAAAATATTATTATTGCGGGAGGAAAGTGCCTTGTGTGGGCCTCCATCACAGGAAAATGCCTTCAATGCTAAAGCGGAGGAAGAGAGTTGGCAAAAAGGGCCACTATCTTGTTCAAACATATGCTAAGTATGTAGTGTGAGTCAACCTAGTGAAATTATAATTAATGTGAGGCATGCTGTATTACGTGAAGATGGGTGGATGATTTCCATATAATTCAACACCGACATCTTATGTAAGTCCAAGATACTGTATTGGTAGTTGCCGCTTTTATTTATGCAGTCCTTCTGCAATATCCTAAACTATCATTTAGTTGTTAGATCCATGTCCAGACTTTTGGCTGCAAGTGGCAGGGATTTCTACCTGTCTTTACTACATGGGCCTGACTGATGAAGATGCTCAGTTTCCGTATAGTCACCTTATGGAGCATCTCCCTCAGAAAGGCAGCATGCGGACATGTTATGGAGTGACAGCTCCAGAATCATATAACGATCCTGTTACATATCCAACCGAAACCACATACAACATCACTAGGACAAGTCCTTATTACATAAGCAATTGAAAAGCGCCTACACGTCTATCGTGGTGAGTAAGAGACAGATATCCAACTATAGTGACCTTCCCGTGAGCGCGTGGTGGGTTCCATGACCGCACCCAGTCACTGTACAGAGTTAGATGAAGATCTGCATCTCATCAGTCACCTGGTGTGTCAGGGGCGGACCATGTGAGATCCGATCCCGGGGACTAATGTTTGCCTGTTATTAGGGTTAAGTTCCAAAATGCCCAGAGGTGCACTGCTGGCCGATTAAAATAAATATAATGTTTTCGCAGTGCTTCCTACTTTTGCGGGATTAATAATGCTAACTAGTATCCGAAGATACAGAGCGAATGTATGCAAAATCGACACTTTGGTTTTCACCGCTTGGAAACCCCAATAGTTTCCGGAGTCGGATCATGCCAACGTGGCGATGGGAGTTCCAGACAATTAATAAGCCTTGCAGCTGGACGAGCATAGAAAGAGACAATCACTCAATATAATAAAAGGCCCTAAGGTAACTGGCCAATTTTACACAATCTAGCCAGTGTGCAGTGTTACATATCCGCTACATCCGGAAAAGAGGCTTACACAAATGACTCATAAGGAGCACTTGTCCCTAACTACATTTAAACCTATCCTATTGAGCTAGAATAGCCAGGTTTAGTTGATCACATGTCAGGTTCGCACAATGCGAACATGAACAGTGACCTCATTGTAAAATTGATGCTGAGGGAAAAGCGATGCAGATTTATTGTTGCTGCATAATATAGCCTAGCGTACTGTGGTCCTAGTAATTTTACACAAAATAAACAAAACAAGTAACTAGGATGGCTGCTGCCATATATATATAAATTAACTGTCACAGTATCGACAATGAATCAGGTCATAGGACCTTGCGGTTCTCGTTAGTCAAGTCCTAGTGTCGGAATTAAAATGATACCACCTCCCTCAACCGGCCGCCGTTCGGCGATCCGTGGCCATGGAATAATAATGGCGAATATAAAACTCCCATGTGGACCCCACTGTCTGGGAGAACCACCTCAGGATACCGGCCAGTGGCCAGTCTCTCTCTCTCTCTCTCTCTCTCTCTCTCTCTCTCTCTCTCTCTTCTGATCAGTATCCTGAGGAGGTTTTTCTATTTGTGGGCCACTTTTCTACCTATCCTACCTATCCTACCTATGTACCTATCCTACCTATCCTACCCCACCTATCTCCTACCTCACCATGTTGCTATTCCAGCTGGCTGGTGTGTGTTTGTGTCTCTGGTGCTTTGAACCTGCACTGGGGAGTGTCACGGTGGGTCTTTATCTAACCTGGTCATATTACCCGGGCCCTAATGTCTTACCTAGTTTCGAAATTTCAGGTAAGTTCTAGCGATGTTTTTTGAGCGGATTTGAACCCCAGTCTGCAGCCTGGGAATCCTATGCAATTCAATACTCTATTGATTGACCCACCGCAACACCACTACAATCTTGCCTCTTAGTAATCTTATCTCTGAGCGTGAGTTGTAAAATTGCTGTTACTGCGTTATCTCGAAGTTACGTCAAGATCTCGAGGGACTGATAAGCGCAGCAATACAGCAATGAGAACACATAACTTATCAGCTATAATTACTAATGCATACATGGCCGAGGTAGTTAATGCGGGGGATCCTTGTTTTGTGTTTATTAGCAAACTTAAAATCACAGGTTCAAATCTCACTATTAGCATTTGTGGATAACTCGGCCATTTCTGGTCCGATTTCAAAATGGTAAACAGTTTTGAAATTCTCGCTTCATTCCGGTCATAATCAAGAATAACGAGAATGAAGTGATTTCTCGGTACAATATAAGCATACACTCTCTCACAATACTGACACCTGGATCTGATGCGTGCGCATGCGTGCTACGCGTTCTTACGGACTTAGCCATACATCTCTCATAGAGCTTTATACACGTGTGCGTACTATCCTATCCAGGGGGCATGCATGTGCACCGCCCATTTAGAGACAGGCACCCACACGGATATACACCCCCACAGGTACTGATCACCAGCACCACACATTATAGGGTCTGAATGCCCATTTAGAGACAGGCATCCACAGGGATATACACCATGAGTACTGTTGCATAGATTCGCGCTATTGCAAAGCAGGCTACTCTAAGGCCAATCAATGCAACCAATCAATTTATTCAGCAACCTATCAAAATATTCAGCAACTGATTATCATAATATTCAGCAACCAATTATCAAAATATTCAGCTACCACTCAAATTATCAAAATATTCAGCAACAAATTATCAAAATATTCGTACATCGTGCATACCTTGTAAACAAGTACGCTAGCGTCGCCCTCATAATCACCCAGCAATATCAACTGAGGAGGAATGCTATATCATTCTGCCTCAACTGACACAGACAGTCAAATTATTTACAAAATATTCAACAGTTTACCTGTATGGTATCGATGAAAATGAGATATGGGGAATTCATCGGTGAAAGGGTTAACTTCTTTTTAACCCATGATAGAATCCAATCCATCACCACCAAGACTTGGTTACCATTCCACCCGAACATACCATTAATACAAGATTATTTTTAATATTTTGTTGCTAATCTGTCTGGTAGCTGTTGCTAAGACAGTAACAGCTTACAGGCAGTCTCAAAATATTCTACAGTTTACTAATAACATTAGCGACGTCAAATTATTTTCAAAATATTCAACAGTTTTCCTGTATGGTATCGATGAAAATGAGATATGGGGAATTCATCGGTGAAAGGGTTAACTTTTTTAAGCCATGATAGAATCCATCACCACCAAGTCTTGGTTACCATTCCAACCGAACATACCATTAATACAAGATTATTTTTAATATTTTGTTGCTAATCTGACCGGTAGCTGTTGCTAAGACAGTAACAGCTTACAGGCAGTCTCTAAAATTTCTACAGTTTACTAATGACGTTAGCGACGAAACAGTCAAATTATTTTCAAAATATACAGCAATACCGTAATTCCTCATACATCCTCAACCTCATACTCCTACGACCTCCGTTATCAGCCCACCTCTTAAAATCTATTTTGTTATTAATCTATCTGGTAGCTGTTGCTAAGACAGTAACAGCTTACAGGCAGTCTCTAAATATTCTACAGTTTACTAATGACGTTAGCGACGGAACAGTCAAATTATTTTCAAACTTCAATACCGTAATTCCTCATACATCCTCAACCTCATACGACCTCCATTATCAGACCACCTCTTAAACTCTATTCTTTTACATTACATCTCTTATTATTTTTACAACGGTAGATAACCACGGAGGGGGTCGCGCCGCCACTACATTTAAACGTAAAATACACAACTTTTAAACTTTTAAGGGTTAACTAATTCAAAATAATAGAACATTCCAGAGTGAGGCAGAATCTCAAATACGTGTCCGGATGTGCGTCATTGTTATCGAGAAAAACGTGGCGTTATAGTCGTCATTGTTCTCTAGAATGCGTGTCGTTATAGTCGCCATTGTTCTCAACATTCCATTCCGCAAGCTTTTCCTTTGATCTCCTGAAAACCCCATTGTTCTCGAAGACCCCCTGCTGGGTAGAACAATAACGTCTAGCCGCACCCTATACTTCTGAATCCAATCTGTCAGTAAAGTATATGACGTCAAAATTCATTACGTCACATGTAGGCTGACGTCACAATCAACTACGTAATGAATGGCGTAGCTAACTCCTCCGTCACGAACTATTAACAGTCTGTTAGTTGTATGAATTGTGTGTCTACTATTTATATAAATATTCAGCTGAAAAATTTGAAACTACTTTGACGACTAAGCGCCGGAGGCAGCAACAGCACCCAGTCAAATTAGTTTCAAAATATTCAACAGCTTACCCGGAAATTGAGATTCATGGAATTCAGGGTTCGATCGATCACAATTTACAGGGGCAAGGTGTGAGCGGGGATTAGCTAGAGATGGATGGGGAATAGGTAACACCGGATTGATCCATTGTTCGCCAGGACGTTGATTTTATTCTCAAAAAATGATGAAAAGGCATATTATTCCATTATTCCAAAGCGACAAACCTGTTTGCTATTAAGTTATGTTAAATATATTAGATTATAAAAAAAGACGAAGGTGTGAAATAGAGTTACATCTTAATGCATTTATGTCTGGAGGTAAATTACTGCCTAAGGCAGCAACAACATCCGGCCAGTTTAGTTAAAATACATTCAGCAGCTTATCCGATCACTGTTTTGGAATAAGTGACGTGTAGGCTGACGTCATAATCATGACGTCATGTTTGATTCGAAATAGTCCGTCTTTACCGCTGAATAGTTCGACACGTTGTGCGAGTTGTATGTATCTGCTATTTAATAAACGCGCCTAATAGGCAGCAACAGCGCCCATTGAAATTGATAGTCAGTGAGGTCAGAGATCGATCGATCCCAGCACGAGGGTAGAATGGGGGGGGGGGGAGGGGGAGCTGAGCTATTGATGGACGGAGCATAGCTATAACTATAAAGGTCCATTATATCGTAGAAATAATAATAAGAGAAGACTATTTTTTAAATTATTCAGCATCATATGTGGATAAAGATCATTCGCGAATCGATAAATAATAGCAACGAAACTTACCATTGGCTTGTAACTGATTTGCCTCCGGAACAGACTTCATAAATAACTGTAAACCTACTACTGTATTACAACAATGCGAATCATTATCTCTGTTTAACGAGCTTTGTTTGTATATTGATCGATTGGTACTCCTTTAGGTCTATACGAACGGCAGACCAGGTGTGGTTGCAGCATGCCCTATATACACACCGTCATTCGTAATCCGTGCGTCTATGCAGGGTACTACAAAGCGCCTTGTTCATCATGGCGGGACGTTCGTGAAAATGGATGCTTCGCCGTAAACAGTGCCTTAAGCTTTATATTTGAACAGCCAGTCTCGTTGTCAAAGCAAACTCTCAATGGCGAAGCTGATTTTTATTTAACCCTTTGAATTCTGATATCCATGACTATCAATTGCAAGATAACTTTACAGGTAAGCTGTTGAATATTTTAAAACTAATTTGACTGGAAGCTGTTGCTGCTCACAGGGTTCCATAAAGTGGGCCAGATTGGCGTACCGGTCCGCTACGCTGACGCGAGCACGCTACACTATTATATATAGGCCTACTACTACTACTACTACTACTACTACTACTACTACTACTACTACTACTACTACTACTACTACTACTACTACTACTACTACTACTACTACTACTACTACTACTACTACTACTACTACTACTACTACTATAGTATATATATATTATAGTAGCGCGTTGGCGTCAGTGTAGCGGGCTGGTACGCCAATCTGGCCAATTTTATGGAACCCTGTGTTGTTGTTGCCCTAGGAGCTCCCAGTCAAATTTGTTTCGAAATATTCAACATAATAATTGTCGCATTATCGATGAGTTTTCGTATTTGGTCTTTCGAGTTCAAAGCGTTAAGAGAACGTCTAGTTCGTCGTATATCGTCAAGCCAAATGCCTTGCTGTCTTAGACAACAACGCATTTCAGATACACGTTTTCAAAATAAACAGTTTAAGCAAGGAAAATGTGTACTCCACAGGGTGGGTTATCGCAGCTACACCACTCAAGTATGAATAATAATTGATAATGTCAGTTTGACATAATAATAATAATAATAATAATAATAATAATAATAATAATAATAATAATAATACCAATTTATGACATTAATAATGGCACTAATACATAGTGACGGGGAATCGAACCCACAACTGGTGACAGCGTCCAGCATCATAGCCCACACACGCTTCCACCAAACCAGCTCCATCAGACAGGAAATCTGCTTTGCCGGTTCGATTCCTCGTCAATGCTAACATATCGTAATGCCATAAACACCTGCATAACGAGAAATAAATTCAATACTATATACTGCTGTAGCATAGCGAGCACATCCCAAATTATCCAATCTGTTGATCGCGAATGTCCTAACTATCAATTTCCTGAAAACTATACAGGAAAGCTGTTGAATATTTTGTAATTAATTTGACTGAGTGCTGTTGCTGCCTATGGCATCAACAGCGCCCAGTCAAATTAGTTTCAAAATATTCAACATAATATTTATTAAATACTAAAGACATACAATTCATACAACAGCGCATAGTCCGCCTTCAAATATGCGTTCGTGACGTAGGCTACTTATCTACGTCATTCATGGCGTCATTCATTATGATGTCATAGCACATGTCGCATAATTGATTATGACGTCATATGACAGGTGGATACTCTGGAAATGTGAATTAGCCGATTCAGTATAAAGAACGCAATACACCACAACGTCACAGAGGTGAGAAATGCCGGGAGAAGCACGTTGCTATTTGATTTATGATGCGATGATGACATCATACACGTATCCTGTTTGATCCATCCGTCAAGGTCATGATAATGCTGCCATGTTAGAGATGGGTCGTGAAGGGATTTACATAAACCACATCAGGGCAGATCTGTACTGAATCGCGGGGTCAATGCGACCGGAGACATATTAGAGCTAAGGTGCCATCTAAAGAATTCACGATACAGCAATGGTGACTTGTCTAATATGATTAAATACTTTGCTAGTTGTTTTGATGAGGTAAAGTCTGCTACAATAATGTACGAATGCGGTGGTACTATTTCCTTGTAATCGTCCACATGTCCCCCTCCCATAACTATAGGAACAGAATCAAACTGCTCAAATGGTAACCAGAACTTCTCTGTAATATAATTCCTACAGAATCCATTTTCAAATTACAAGTAAAATTTATACATCTTCAATTCTTTAATGCAATCATTGTTACACTTGAAGTTGCCACATTTGCCATAGACATCGATCGGAATGTATTTCCTGAGTTCCGCAATGTATGGCAGTCTGTATGTGGTCGTCGCAAAACAATTGCTTATTCTGGCTGCTACAAGTCGCGATCTTGAGCTTAGAATTGTAGTTCGGTTCCGCCACAACTCGGAGTTGTCTGTGAGAAGCAGATCTCCTCCTAAATATGAAATAGGAAAGTCCGAATCACGTCGCATCATCATTGTCCAGTTAAAAACATTACCGTATGCACCATAATCCAGGCCGTTATAATAGGATGGTTCCATTGAGAAAAGAATCCATCTTTGATACTGCAATCTTATGGATGGCCAATCATTAGAGTGGATATCACGAGGGTGAAAAGCTACAGCATCTGCTGACTCCAAATCTAACTTATTGCTACTGACTTTACATGTTTTAACCTCACACTCCGAGAACGTGCTGTCTGTAATCCAGTCATCGTGCCCAAAAAACTTAGTCCACACAAGGATCGTTTTCACAGAATGTTCTGCATCACGTTTGATATACTGGTTGTCTGGTTCAGTAAGCGTAACAAACATGGATTCCAAATTATTATTATTCCAAATAAAGTTAAAATTTTCGGGTAGATAACCTGTCAAACCAATCTGTCTGGACAAATGCCAAATAAATATGTGGTTGGAAAGATAATATACAATACAAGAGCTTCCAATGCAACATATCAAGCTTTTAAATACCAGACAGCTTTTATACCGAAATCTTCCACGTCGGAACATACTGATAAGTTGGTGTGATAATGAAATTGGAGCCTGAACAATAACCAAATTCTCGTATGTGTACTATAATCGACTGTATTTTACCACAAAATTCCTGAGAGTTGCAGCATTACCGTCGATGTTTATGTATAAGCAACATCATATTACGGTAGTCTATATTCTAAGTAGATGTTAGCATTAATAGTTTAAGAGCCAACTTGAACAACATAACCAGTATATTAGCAACAAAGCGCGTGTTATGGAGTCACGAGGCCTGCAAATTATGAATTAGTCAAAGTTGTGCACGTATATATATAATGGCCTCGGGACATTCTGGGAAACATGGTGAGAAGGAGGGATCCTCCTGTGCAGAACCTACATGAATTAACAGACGCACTCCATCTTGAATGGCAACGAATACCACAATGGCGTATCAGTCGGTTGGTGACCAGCATGAGACGTCGTGTCCAGGCCGTCATCCAGGTTCAAGGTGGATATACCCGGTATTAATAATGACAGTCTCAAACTCGTGCACAGATGTTAAACTTCGTTTTCAGACACCATTAATGACAATCTAGCCACGTGTGTCAACTGTAGGGCAATAGTTGTCAGTTGTGTCAACGTAACCATATTCAGGCCTCGTTTTCAAGTTCAAACAAAAACATACAGTGTTTCCCCACCATCATAATCAGCATTCCTCTAGTTGCATTATTACCTCTTGCACTAAGATGGATGGGTACAAAAATGTTTATGCTATTGCTTTCTTCATAGCACATGAATTTACCCTCGCATGTGCGTAAAAATAGGGTGGTGCTTAACTTTTGCACAGGTGTATATAATATACGCAGTCTCTACTACCGATATCAGATGAGATAACACTTGGTCTCCGGTTTGAAATAAATGAGCAATCGCTCTGTAACTTGCTGTTTAGGATATTGACTAATCACGACAGCGTTTATGCCCCGAAGAATGCTGATATGGCCGTGATCGATTCAACTGGGAACTACCTGCCATACTGAAAGCAGAATACGGAATTTATTATAATATTGCCTGAATGCCATTATTGATTGTGTCGGAATTAGTATTATTACTCGAGCCGCTAAAGGTCGGCCTGAGCATTGTTATGGTTGGTGATGTCTGTCTGTCTCTCCGCCCGTCCATCCCCCCGTCGTGCCGTCCATCCGTCCATCTGCCCATCCACCCGTCAGTCCGTCCACCCATCCGTCCGTCCGACTATCTGTCTGTCCATCCAAAGCATGTCTGCGGAATCCTATTAGGTAGAATCACCAAATTTGGCACATACATTCATATTATGAGCGTCTAAACGAAGTTTAGTTTGAATTCAAAGGTCAAGCATCGAGGTCACGGGGTCAGTTTGTGCATACAGGGAGACACATTCTCGTCGATACCACTGCAAAGGGTAAACCAGTTTGCGGGAATCGTACATCACGGCGCTTTCCTGTAGGCTAGGTATGAATAAATGTGGGTTAATGGTATTAACCTCGTCAATGGACCTTTCCATTTTTATCCATTGCCTCGACCATCTCTAGCTAAGCTCCACCCCACACCTCGCCCGTGTTGGGATTGATCGATCCCCGAATGCCCTGACTATCCATTTTCTGAAAACTATACAGGTAAGCTGTTGAGTATTTTGTAACTAATTTGACTGGGTGCTGTTGATGCCTATGGCAGCAACCGCGTCCATTCAAATTAGTTTCAAAATATTCAACAGGATATTTCTTAAATAGTAAAAACACAATTCGTACAACAACGCATATTCCGTCTTCAACTATGCGTTCGTGACGTTCTTATCTACGCCATTCATGAGGTCATAACGACGTCGTTGATTGTGATGTCATTCTATAGGCCCACGTTACGTAGTTGATTATGTCGTCATATGATGGATGGATGCAGTGGAAAGGCCATTAGCGTAGAGTGCATGCACAGTGACGTCACTTGAACGATTGACTTCATCGTACACATGCACTAGCTTATTGGGATGCTATCTTTTATTTACTGAGTCGATTAGAGGCTGGGAGAATCCTAATGCAGGTGCTGAAGAAAGTGAATGGGATGACTAACCGTTTAGAGTTGTAGCTATTTTCAAAACACGTGCATACAGATAATCTCAGGTCATGCTAAATCTCGCCGGTTGACATGGAGTGTGTGTACGGTCACGTTACTTGGACGACTGACTTCGTCGAACACACGCACTGGCTTATTAAGATGCAATTATATTTAGCTGATTGGAGACTGGGGAGAAGTCATCCTCGCCTTATGCAAGGGACTGTGATGACTAGCCTTGTAGAGTTGCACATGATTTCAAAACACGAGCATTGACTCTCAGGCGAGCAGGTGGCTGACGAGCAAACGGTGAAAACATAGGCAATCTCATTCACTCCTCATCGCCTCTCTCCACCCAGGAGTATAAGTGGTTACCGATGTAAAAACTGGGGAAGTTACTAATAATAGACAGAAATAAAAGCAACCTATATACGGCGCGAATGGGACGTGGAATCAGGGACACGATAGACACACACACGCACACACACACACACACACACACAGACACACCACACACACACACACACACACACACACACACACACACACACACACACACACACACACACACACACACACTCACACACACACACACACACACACACACACACACACACACACACACACACACACACACACACACACACACACACACACACACACAGCCTAACATAAATATTGACACTGGATAACTTGGTGTGATAGAGGAGCGCATTTAGAGTTATGATCGTCGGATTGCCGAAAATCAATAAACCCAGGACTAAAACGTGTCCCATTTGAATTTATTCAAATACATTTTCTTTGTGAATAGAAAATGTGCGAGGCAGACCTTTATAGGCCTACACATTTTCTTGAAATATGGCCTTTATGCGTATTTAACACATATTCATTGCTGAGTCGCAAATAAACAGGTAGCTCACTTTACTGGACCGGCAATGATCCAGTACCTGGTCAATATGTCCCAGTATTGGTCCAGTACCGGCCCAGTAATATACGTTATAAGGGATATTTCCACGATCTTCACAACTCATTTTGAATCACGAGTTTATTAAAAATGTTCATTCGGAGATCCAGAGATCGACGTGTTAAGAACAGACCTCCTAACAGACTACTAATTCGTTTTCTGCAATATAATAGAGAGTGCTGTGTTGGCGCCGTCTGTTTTGTATCTCGCTAAAGATACCTAACCTATCCTTACATATATGGTAGATGCCGTGTAAAGGAGAAGTCCTAGCGTGGCTAACTAGTTTAATATAAACTAAGGCCTCAAGCGCGCCAATAAATTGATTTTGTGAGAGGAAAGTTCCTCGCGCGGGCCTCCGTCACAGGAAAATGCCTACCACGCCGAAGCAGAGGAGGAGAAACGGTAACGACCGCGCTCCTTATCTAGAACAAGGCTAAAAATGTGTTGAATTATATGTGTATTGTTATTTATATATATACATAGGGATGCAAGCTGGCTTACGTGGAGGCAGCAAGCCGGCTTCAAGAGAATCTGGCGCAGTCGTCGCGATACTAGTCGCTGGTTTAGTTGGCACCACGTTATTTTGGCAGTCCTTCTTGAGGAGCTAGGCTAACCGTTAGTCATTGAGTCCAGATGTATAGGTCTTTAGGCTTCGAATGGCTTATGCCTACTTAACTTTGATAACAGGTTGCCTTCCTGGCAGATGAGCCCAGGTATCCATCTCGGAACGTACCTACTGAGCCACTCCCTGAGGTTGAAGGCACATACATGTTATTTGGGCGACGAGTCCGAAGCCGGTGGGTGATTTCTAACCACGTGTCAGCACAACCATAAATAACAAGAAAAGGACAAAGAAACATTGAATATAAGCACCGTATCTATTTACGGCGGGGCTGAAGAAGCAGATAGCAGACTATGGTGACCATCCTGGAGGGCGTAGATAGCTTATTTACTTCTCCCAGTTACCATAGATTTAGTCTGAGATCTGCTTCTTTTGCCAACGCCAAGCATGGCGAGAACGAACCATATAAGACCCATTCCCTCAGAGCTGACATTTACCTGCTTTAGGGCTATGTAATCGCCCTGAGGTTCACTGCTAGGATGTTCCTACTATAATTAATGTTTGCGCAGTGAATCGTTACTTTGGCTTAAAGTCTATCCCAGAGGTACCGGCAAGAGTACAGGGGAAGTGTGTGAGACATCGCTGTTTCGATTTTACCCTCGAGAAACATCTGCGATTTCTCGGCTCGGTTCTAACCAAACGGGTGAAGGGGGTTACCAAACAATAAGTTGGCCAGAGTTCCAGAGAGTCACAGAAAGAGAAGCTGCTCTAGAAATAATTTAGAGGGAGTTAGTGGCCAATTATGGAAACACGGCTTGCTATGTAGCTGCAGCAGAGCCAGAAACGAGGCTTTACAATAAACATCACTCATTCAATCGAGCCGTCGTCCCTAACTACTTATATCCTAAGAAAATATCTGAGCTAATACTAGTTAGGATTAGGCGCTGTGTCTCACGTCTATTAGTGCAGGCATGAGAGACGCCTTTAGTGAGAAAGTGTTGCTGTATTTGAAAAAATAGGTGATGCATTTATTGAAGCAGTATGGTATAAGTTTAAGCATTGTGCGGCGTAAAATATATAACTTATTTAACTTAATAAAGAAAAAGAAAGTGTTTATCGACGGCGCTCGCCGTATTACAAATCCATACAGTACAATGAGGTATAGCTGACCTAATGTACTTACTTGTAATCAACGCTTAATAAAATAAAACAACTATGTTACAATAAAATGAGCGGCTATTAGTCTCCTGCGCTGCATTAGAATAAGCACATATTTTGGTGCCCGTTATTCATCAGCCCGATATCTGGTTACGGCACAGTGGTGGTTGGCGCCTGTTAGTCACCAAAGCAATGTCGGGTGCACAGTAGTTGTTGGCGCCTCCTAGTCATTGGCGCAAAATAATATCACAGGACGTTATAATACAGTCGAACACGCAGCATCTTTGGTGCAGAGAGAGGCTAGTTTTAAAATAGTTACGGCACAAGACGACCAGCGCCGCCTAGCGCAATAACGGCGCCAAAAGCAATATTCGCAGTAAGAGCAGTTAATCAAACATTGAAGAGGGCACTGGATACGTGCATGTTTCTAGTTCCCACGTTTTGGCGTGGTACAGCAGGTTTGGCGAGATGTCAGAGCTGACTAATTGATTCACATACTGGTTCGGATGTTATCGACCATAAAGAATAGCGTCATTAAAAGGCCTCGGTGATCTCCTGCTTAGGAACGCTTCAGCATAGATATTTTCAGTACCAAAGCTCCTTACATGTTGGCTAGGGGGTACCTGATTTTAAGTTGTTTTATTGACCCCTAAAGACGGATTACAGAAATTAGTCGGCGCCGTATAAGGAGTGTGGCTCCCCAGTCATGGTTTCAGGTTCTGATACAGGATATGCTGGCGTAGATTGCTTACAGCGAACTCTGCATAGTAAGACTACAGGCAATGTCTTCCGCACTGGCCATATGCCCCATCCCGTCCTGACTGAGGAATACTTCCGGTGCGACTCCTTATATACCATATGGTGACCAATCAACAGTCACCATATAGGAGAACAGACCAATCATCGCGTAATTCGTGGAGGGAATAACACGAGGAGAACATGTGTTTGTGACGTCACGCTACCTTCACCCTACCAGCACATGCGCGATGGTGATCTACACCAACTTAGAAGAGTTGGCAAAGAATAGGCAAAACCTTCATTTACTGATACTTCTGCCATTCCTCGACCGATTTCATTTCTGTAAAAGGATTCGTTGCTCCCAATGAATCCTGGTGATGATTTAGCCCAGGATGGATGCAATGGGCCTAGTATTAAGGATTCCGGAAATACAGGCAACTATATACATAAGAATGCCATCTCCCACATTTTCCGCACAGCGTTGGTAGGCTATCTCTTATTGGCGCCCATGCGCGATAGGCGTTCTTACAGACTCTAGTAATCTGAGCTCTCTTTTCTGTGGCTATACATGCTGCCCTATAGAACTGACGAGCGTGAGGCTGGAGCATCTCAGACCCAGCCATTTCGTACCCAGCCAATCCGGGCCGGTGCGTACCAGACTGAGTGATCCATGCTACACCTCTTACTCACCAACTTAGGTACTTACATATGTAAAAATCAAATTTCTCCTTCTTATATTTATGTATAGATTGCAAATATTTGGTAGAAGCAGTATCACTGTACACTATTAATTTACTTTTAAGACACCATTCGCATGTTAGTGTATTTCCTAATATTAGAGATTATTTTAAGAGAAAGATTGCTAGGGTTGTTTCCAAATTAAATTACTTAACTCCATGTTTCACCATTTATTCATGGATTAAAGCAAATTTTAAGTTGTGTCAATTTCAAACTGAAAATATGAACATAAGCTATATGTCTCGTAAATATTTTTTTGGTTATTCTGATTAAGTTTGTATTTCTTGGTTATTTTTAACAATTTATTTTTAATGAATCTTTGCAGTTCAACATCCAGGTGAACATTATTTTCATTGATCCATTTATTATTTATAGTATATGAACATTTTGGAATTAGGTAGGCTGGCAGATGTTGCTCCCTAAAGACAAAATATTCTTTAGTTTAATATCACTTGTTACCACTCATCCAATTCTACATTATTATAAACGTCCTAATGGTTGGTAAGAGCTGACTTAATATGCATGCTATATAGCATCATTTAAGACTGGTATTTCGAATGATTACAATATACTATCATAAAATTCAGTCAAGAAACATTATATTCACATTTATCTAAATATATAATTGTTTTATAAGTTATGAAAGGTCTTGAGTCAAACATTTAAGTTATCCTTTATCTCACCAATTGTTAACATTTCTTTAGGAATTCTATAAAAGACACCATTGAACATATTTTGCAAATAAGGTTACTCTACGTTGGTTCTCTCCAAGAAAACAGCGGTCTTCAATATGCATTTCGAAATTTACTCCAGTCCTGTACCAGGTATCATGGGGCGAGAGTCAAAATCGTCATTATATGAGAGAGTTGCTAGGATCTAATTGTTAGTTGAGCTGCGTTCATCGAGTCGGTTGACAGGATGGAGACTAGTAACACTCAGAATGTCTAGTCGCTGTAATAATTCAGTTACTGGAATTATGGTAAAGCTGTAAGCATATCCAATATCAATTGAGATGATTTTTGCGAAGGAAACATGCACATATTTCGCAAATATATTCCAAACTGTGAGCCAGAAATTTACTATCTGGCATGAAGAATTAAATCAAATACTTTTATTTAAATCATTGATTTAAATCAACTTTTTTACATTTTGAGTTTGAATAATTTTTTATCAGCTATTCCACATTTAATTTGATAAAAAGAATTGTCAATCATTGTATACCATTATAAACAACGTGGTTGCCTCTGGTCTCATCAACAAAGTGATAACAGTACAATGATCATTTCTTTGAAAGATGTTTATTGAATGAAATCTTTTTAAAAATAAAATTGTTATTTTATAATCATGGTTTTCAAAAATTTCAAGATGACAATAAATTCAATACAATTAGTTACTACACACATACATTCAGCATCACCACTCCCAACAATCGTGTTCTAACATATTATCTATAAACTGATAATAATCGTAATACACTCGCCACAATGATAAGTCTTTTTTGGAAGAAAATCATGTATTTAAAATTAATTCTTTTTTGTCAAATTAAATTGTGTTAAAATTTTTAATCTGTTTTTAACATCAGAACTATTTAAAATTCAACAATGCATTGCAAGCAATACAAACTTCCTCGATTCCCATTTTTGTTGAGAGGAATCGGGGCAATTCACTTGCCTTCTCAATATAACTTATATATGTGCTTACATTACAGTGTTAGCTGTAAGGAAATGATGGCAAATTAACGAAGTTTCTATTTTTCAATGGTGATAGGTCTGGCAATTATTGATGGATACAGAAGAAACAGTAATTTGACTTCTGTCTTACGACTATTAATCTAAATTCCGAATTTGGTCGAAGTCCGTCTAGTATGTCAGGAGCTATTGCCTGGAAACCGCCAAATTAACTAAGTTTAAATTTTCAAGGGTGATAACTCTGTCAAATATGGACGAAAAATTATGAAGCACGAACTTGACATCTTCCTCAGTAGTATTAAGTATTGTCTAAAATTGATTAGAATCGGTTTACTCTAACAGTAGTTATTGTCTGGAAACTGTCAAATTAACGTTTATATTTTTCAAGGGGGGATAAACTTGGCAAATATTGACAGAACCTAGCAAACCACGAACTTGACGTCCGCCTCGGTAATATTACGCCATATTTCGAATTTGGTTAGAATCCCATTTAGTCTATTACTTAGTTATTCTTCAGAATAACTAGAGTTCGTATATTTCAAGGCCAATCACTCTTGCTAAAAACTATCAAAACACAAACTTGACCTCCAGAGATATGTTGCGAAGTTATATTCTGAATTTGGTTCAGATCTGTTTAATCTAATGTATGTTATTGCAGATCAAAAAGTTTTCTGTTAAATTACAAGGGCGCTAACTCTGAAAAATACAGACGAAAGTAACGGAATATGAACGTACATCCTTATTATGAGGATTAAGTTATATTTCTAGTTCAGGTGAGATCTGTTTAGTCTAACACAAGTTATTGCACATAACCCATTTACTCACATAGATACGGTCCATACATATACATACGTTTGTACAAATGTACATACATAAACGAACACGGACATTACTATATTCCCTCCAAGTTTATTTTCGAGGAAATAATACAATTATTTACAACATTATTACCAGCCTGTCTGTTTCCTTCTTTTCAATACAGCACAAGAAATAAGTCTATTTACCCTTTCATGGCGAAGGTTATTTTTGTAAATGTAACACTGACATAACCGGCTTGATAACAGGGTCAGTTATTACAGTGGTAAAAGTTTTAAAAATAGTTTTTTCTTGGGCTGCAAATGGATATTCAATAAGCAACTAATTTGAAGTTAAATTTAGCTATTGAAGGGTTTAATAATGCCTTTAATCTTCAAACATATCAAATGTGCTATGTTCTTCAGTAAACTATTTTATTTACATATGACTTATTAAATGCTTTAAAAGTTTGATCAAACTCGAACTGTAGATCAATCGTTACACTGCTTTTCTTTTAAATAGTCTGGCTGCTGGGAGCTTTATAATAGTGCATATACGCATTACAAATTAAAATTGTTCTTAGACCTAAGTTTACAGGTAACTTTATTTTGGACACCTACACGTAAATTTTATTATACAATTGTAAAGATGTAAGTCAGAATATTGGGAACATACCAGGAAGCTTTCCAAATTTAAAGGAATCTCTATTTTCTATACCATATTTGGATATATATATATCCAAATATGGTATAGAAAATATAGATTCCTTTAAATTGGGCTCGCTCATCCGGGGGATTTCATTTAGGTATGACTTGTAAAGTCACAGATAACAGATAATGGGTCATCTAAAGCCTTAGTGTTACACTTGCACAACAATTGATTTTGGTATGAAACGTATTTAAATAGATTATGGCTAGATGCAGTCTGGCACACATGGGTAAATAGTTGTAAATAATAACGTAATACCATATTGTTAGAGAATCTTGGAATACTACTAAGACAGACAAATGAGCAAAGTGGAAGATGTTGTCTGTTGAACCTGCAGATTGTTACAGCAAATTGGAAAAATTGCTGATACAATATCTATATGGATCTAATCGGCCCAGTTCAGTAGCCGATGCAGTAATGCAAAGAGCAGCACACAGTTTTCAATTGGTGAGTTCGTGATTTGCAAGTTCTAACATGTTGTAATATTTGTTATGGTAATTATCCGGGATCTACCTCTGTTATTATTAACATGATACATGTTGGATGTTACGTTTCATACCAAAATCAATTGATGTGCAAGTGTAACACTAAGGCTTTAGATGACCCATTATCTGTTATCTGTGACTTTACAAGTCATACCTAAATGAAATCCCCCGGATGAGCGAGCCCAATTTAATTTACTACTGGCGGCTATGAGCACTAATCAATTGATTTACAGTCAATTAAATAGTCAGAGATTGATGCTGTGACATTTGCTGGTCATTCAGAGATCTTAAGGTGGTATTAAAACTAAAATGGCTCAAAGTCTATCTTTCAGATTTCAAAATTTCCTGATGTGTGGTGAGCCAAAATAATGTAAATCCAAAATATCCACCTAGAATAGACTTTTCAATATAATAACACTACTTAGATTTTAATTGAATTACTAAAAAACCGTGAAAATCTATGGGGACAGTCTCTCAACATGGTTTTGATGTTAAATCTAATATGTCTGGCAGGCATTCTATCCTGAAAATCGGTTTCTGTGGCATAGCTCTCTGTAGCTTTGAATCGTTGATGGACACCCATTGGGTTTGGTATGCTATCAGTCATGGGGACATAGCAGGATCTCAATGAAAATTGGCTGAAATGCAAAATCCAATAGGGCGACCAACCAAATATTTCGAAAATCAGTTTCCATGAGAAAACTGCCTGATTAGACTTATTAATGTCATGCAGCGAATGTCTTTAAGTGGTTCTGCTGGGGCACAAATGCAGCCATTTGCTAAGGGATGCGTGAATGCATTTGCTTTCTCAGGTGGATACGCATGCATGAACAATGTACCTTTATAAACATAATAAATAGTAAACTGAAATTGGACTTAGGTGTAGGCTTGTACGATTTTTCGATTTAATCGTGAAGCTCAATTTATTTTTAAAATCGCGATTTTTTGCTATAATTGAGGTAACTCGTCAACGAGCTCGTATTTGTTTAAAATATGAAGTGTGTACTTTTCCATCGCATTTTAGCAGTGCATGAGTACAATTATAATCGATTACATTGTTTTTATATTCCGCTGTACCATGCATGTGTCGATTAATTACAATTCAGAGCACAAAGCGCTACGGTAAACAAGGTAACAATAGCGAGGTAACACCTTTGTCATTGAGAAAACCAGCTAGTTACTCCTTCACCTCGTCAAATCGCCATATAATTGTGTTTCTTTCATTGCAGACCTGCCTGATCTGTCGTGAAATACCAAGTATATATTTAGTTGCAGAGTGGTAGACAATAATCAGCGAACATAAGCCTTTTTAATTCTAGAGTTAGTAATTTCAGTTAATAACTAGGTCAGGCGGTGTAGTAAATTTTGTTCTTTGATTCGGTTGTCATGTCTAATTAAAGAAAATAAAGCAACAGTATTCCAGATTGTTGTATTTTGAATTCTGCCTTCTGTTAATTTTACTGACATGTGCATCTTACATTCTGAAAGCAACTATAAACTGTGCATGCTCATACAATAATTATTTACATACCTCTTGGCACAGGTTTGATCTCCTAAATTTGTCTATGACGAGGCTGGTCATAACCGACCTCTGCAGTGGTATCGATGAGTGTCCATTTGTTGGTCAGGAGAAGATGATCACCAAAAACTATCATCTAAATAACTGGCACCATGTCCGAGCCAGACATTCCAGTGGTAGTTTTCTAAACAATAGTCCCCGCTGGTCCGTAAATGGACACTCAATGTGCACAGATTTTGCTTTTTGCCGCACATTTAGACATTGAAAAGGCTAATGATTATATTTACCAAGCCACGTCGTCGTCGTCGTCATCGTCTTGATTTGTGTTCTCTTGCATTTGGGTACTTATTTGTATGATTGATATGGTGTCGGTACTATGTATAAGGTTCATCAACGTTGGAACTGGTTATCAATTATGCAAATCATGTGTCATAGTTTTATTAGCAGATTTTTGTTCTTGGTTGAGAATAGTCTAAGAAGTTTTGTCTATTAACAGTAATATTTATGTAGGATTTCTAGTCATTTATCTTTAAAAAATTCGCAAATAAATATGTAATGGAATTCGTCTCCTATTTCGTTATGATTGCAAAGAGGACAAATTCTTTCTTCTCTGGCGATTCTTTCCCATCGTCCCTTTTCTATCGGAAGGCGGTGATTACTTGTCGTAAACCTTGTAAATAAAATTCTGTTATATACTTTCCCCTTCCAGGAGTCGCTCATCTGTGTTTGCCATGTTTGGATATATTGGTCTTCAAGGCTTTTCATTATTCTTATTTTTATTTCATTAAAGTTATTTATTACTTGATTTGTCTAGAGGTAACTGTGTTCTGTTGGTAATTGTAGATGTGTTTGACTGGCAGATAGTCATTAGTTAATGACAGTAAACTACCGCTCGCACGTTGAATGTGTTGAACATCACTGTATTCCGCCATCGCCATCTTTAATAAATTTATCATCAAGTAAACTTTAAAACTGCAGCTCAAATATCATAATTTTACCCACCCCAACAGCAACCCAGATATGAATGTGTATTTTCAAAGTGATATGCCTTTATTTAACCAATATACTATATTGATTAAATCATTATCGACTATTTATCTCCATAATCGAACAGCCCTAAGCGTACGTGCGTAGTTGTATACCAAACCCGACCGACGTTGGCTGTTTCATCATCTTTGACAAATCTTATCCCCAGTTTTCGCGATTTGTCATATTACTCCGGTTTATGCTTTTAGGGATTTGGACCTATTTTTAATCAAAAATCGCGATTTTGTTTTTTCAAAATCGATCGTGATGTTTCAGAGAAAAAATCTTGTAGGCCTACTTAGGTGCAATTGGAAAATGCTTTAACTTGTAATGCAATTATTAGTCCCACCACCTAATTAATTAGATTTAAGTAGGATTTGGGAAGCCTTTTTAGTGAAGCAATACATTTGAATACACAATTTCATAATGACATGTGCATCTGTTGCAGAAATTCGCTTTTCATAATTTGAAAAAAAATAAAAATGAAACAAATCTCGTTTAAATTAAATAAATCTGATTTAAATCAAATAAATCCAAGGTTTATTAAATTTTTTAAATTGCTAACCGTGGTGCTACTGAAAAGTTCCAGGAACTGAACTATCACCTAGCTATTCTACGTATATATATATAGGCTTGTTATCATCATTGACTAAATGTAATATAACCACCAATGTTAACTAAATATAATATGCTACACATGTGTTGATGTTTTATACGTTTTGTTTGTGAACTTATAAATAAAGTGGAACCAGGGCTTTACCAGGCTCTTCTCTTTGATGCATTGCATCAATATGTGTACTTGTATTCAAAATAAGTTACTGCATGGATGAAGCCACAATCAAGTAACGTGGCCTAGGTCTGGCACGAAAGTGGCACAGGTTCGACTGTAACCATCTGAATTATATGTCGTTCGCGTGAATTTACATTATAACATTCTATTGAAAATTTGAAACTAATTTGACTTGGACTTGTTGCTGCTTGAGGCAGCAACTACCCCCTCCCTCCCCTACTCAAATTAGTTTCAAAATCTCATCCGTTTACCTGGACAATTACCCTGAAATTGAGATTCTGGGAATCCATGGTTCAATGTTTACTGCTGACTCAATATCACAAGAGAGGCTATGTCGTAGCCAGGCTTCGAATTTATTTTGCTGTGTGGTTGGGTTGGATGCGGTGGGTGGGTTGGGTGGGGAGGGGCGGTGGTGCTGGTGGTAGGATGGTTGGGGGCCTGGTGGTCGGTGGGGTGGGGGTGGGGTGGGGATAGGGGTGTGTGTAGGTGGGGGTCGAGACATAGTTATGTGCCGCCCCTAGTGACAATTTTGAAATCTAGATTCTCTCAGATGGCATCTCTGGTATTTACGCGGACGTAAATATGAACACAGTTGGCTGTTAAATTATGCTCTTTTCACTTTTTAAACCTTTTTATTTCTTGTTCATACCACGTCTCCCTTTTGGGTTTGAGGGCGGGCTATTATAGCGCCCGCAACCATGGCAACCACTTCATCCCATTGTCGTGAGAAGAACGTCGGAGGAAGAGAATCATCATTATCCCGCATCGCCATTTGCGATTCTGGGCATCAACAGAAAGATATCGGCCCTATCCTGCAAGTCAGTTTTGAAACGAATGGCCATGTTCCATGAACGCAAAATGAGAAGAAAGCAGAAAGTTCAGAACAGAGCACCGGAATGGAGGAATCCAATCTGTCACTCAAGTATATGACGCCATCATCGATTACGCCACATGTAGGCTGACGTCACAATAATAATTGAAAGACAATACTACGTCTTGAAGTTGGAGGAGTTGTACGTATGGTATGCCGTTGTGTTTGATTTACTATTTAATAAATATTCTGTTAAATATTTTGAAACTATTTTGACTGAGCGTGTGACAGCAACAACACTCAGTGAAATTAGTTTCAAAATATTCAACAGGTTGCCTGTATAGTTACCTTGAAAATGGTATTCTGGGGAAATCATGCTTCAAGGTATATAAATCGATCCAAACACGCCCAAC
The DNA here is from genome assembly GCA_034401795.1 of Chaetoderma sp. LZ-2023a. NCBI lineage: Eukaryota > Metazoa > Mollusca > Caudofoveata > Chaetodermatida > Chaetodermatidae > Chaetoderma > Chaetoderma sp. LZ-2023a. The sequence continues at coordinate 178,026,864 of CM067370.1, forward strand.
GCATGGGTGGGACTTAGCTATAGATGGGCGGGGTATAGCTAGAATTTGATCCATCTAATAGAGTAGAACGCACCCGAACAGATAGTGACATCCGGAAAGATCAAAGCTACTGAGTTTGAAAAAAAAAAAAGCTACTGAGTTTGTTGATTAAAAACAAGGAAATACGAAAAAGCGACAATGACACCTAATTGCAATAATAGATGATCCAATCTGCCACTCAAGCATCTGACGTCATAATCAAATACGTCACATGTTGATTAACTTCAGTCTTTTATGAATTTACAATCAAATAAACTTCTGTTGAACATTCTAAAACTAAATTGGCTGGGAACTCTTGTTCCCATAGGGATGGTAGTGGCCAGGTAACAGCCCAGTAACTTGTGTTATCAGGGGACTGGAAGCGCCATCACAAGATGGCCAGCCAATCTTTTAGATTGAGCATACAAATGTACCGATAAGTAATAAATAAAAAAAACCCATCCTGTTTGCAATTTTATATCTAGCGAACGTGTTTCAAGAGAACAGTAAGCGTATACGGTTAGTATTATTTTTAACAAACATGAGCAAATGGTTAACATTTCTGCTGAGTTACCTACCCTCTGGTAATAAAATTCATTTCCGTTTACAAACAGATAGACGGACAGACATTCCAGAGATTAGCTATAGGTATATACCTATATTAGGTATAAAATAAATTTACATAGAAATCTCCCTGCTAACGCAGGTTACTGGGCCGGTACTGGGCCAATACTGGGCCGTTTTGGCCCGGTATTGGTCTAGTACCGGCCCAGTAACACGCGGTTTAGGGTACAGTAATAAGATGAAACATGCACATACAGCTTCATGCACATGTACTCGCACTAGCGTATGCACGCACGCACGCACGCACCTACGCACACAGTGGCAGCTTTAGGGGGTGATGGTGGCCCAAGTGGCCTTGGGGTACCCCCCAAAAACAAATAAATTGTTTCGAATAAATATGCTATTTTGCAGCCGCCAATATTCACATTTACTTCCAGAAATGCAGGAGATAGCTTCTGAGAGCATCTAGATTCAAGAATTTTTCGGGCGAGAACCCCGGATCCCCTAACACATGGGAGGGTGATACCACCTCACAGACCCACCACATGGGCCACCCCCTTAACAAATTCCCAGATTCGCCCCTGCCACACGTTCGCGCACACAAGGAAAAGTAGACGCTTACCTTATGAATTACACACAGAAATGCGAGCTTGTTCCGAAGACTAATGTTAAAATTTACAATGCAATCTATAGATTAAGGCACAACTCAAAGAGCATGTGACTACAGAATTGATCCTTCGATCTTTTATTCTCTTTTGAAAATAGATTGCTGGCAATTTTGTTGGTCAATTCTTCATCGCGTACATAATTAACCAATAAATTAACAAGGGACGTCTAAGAAGAGAAAAAGCCATACTCTGACATTCAATAATGAATATATATATATGTAATTATGTGGTATTACAGAATTGTGATTAATCCATTATTCACACACACTGCGACATACTCCACGACTGGCTTTGCCCAATTTATTAGATGTAGGATTAGAACCCATGACCTGTGTAAGTGTACCAGTCTCCTACATCCCGTGTGACACCATTGGTCATCTGACAAGAAGACCAACTCATATAAGCAATACCGTGGGTTCGAATCCTTTGTCTATCTGATGAGCCCAAACGGTCAAAAATGGCCGTGGTGGAGTGGATGAATCTCACGGTGTGTGAATTATTAATTTTTCAATAGACAGTCGAACAAGAGTTGTAGCAACTTCAGACAGGCCATGCGCTAGTGCTCATGGAACCAAAATAACTAAACCAGGCCATATACCGGAACTTTGGCTTTGTAATCGGGCTAAGGCTTTTAGTTTACATCATTAGATTCGGATACGTCAGTGATCGCGTTGCAATCACCGACCTGGCTATACCAATGTGAAAACGTACATCCATTAAGTGTCGCATAGTTAATGTATTTGGCCAAACTATTGAAAGAAGGCAAAGAGAATCCCTCAATACTAGATTCGTTTCTATGCAAACTGCGCTCCGCCATTACTATCTCATCCCGATGGCAACTGTTCGTATGTGGTGCTTTCAACTTCAAGCTGGGTAAATTCAGCATGGTGGACACGAATTTAGGATTGGCTTAGAGATGACACCCACAAGAATGCACTGGTAGCAGTTCTCAGTTCCAATGGCCTATTTGCCACAAATACGGCTTTCAAACTCTCATGCCGTCACAGGATAACATGGACAGGACACATTGCTGATCGTAAAGGCCCAATGGCTCTAAGTCTACAGCAGCGATCTTCAACTAAATAGAATTCATACTGTGCAAAACAGAAGCAAAGCCCCTTCTTCCGGATGCTGGTTACTATGGAGGTGCAGACCTCAATTTTGACCATAAGCCAATCGTTTCATGCCTTCTGTTGAACCACCTCTAACTAAGGTACATGCACAATACTAGGCAAGCGGGTAGAATAACTGACTCCATAGTAATAACCATGTCATAGAAAAAAGCCATCATGGAGCAAATAGCTAACATTGAAACCAGCTCCTACTCAAACTAAGCCTTAAACAAAATTCTAAATTCTATGGAATCATCAGCTACCCGCATCATAGGAGTTGTAAAGAACACCAACAGAACTAGGTATATTGATAACCCGGCAGTAGTAAAACTATCAGCAGAGCAGCAAGCATCCGTGAATACATAAAGGATCCTGCAATTCAACAAGCAGACGTTTGCAGATGAAATCATTGCCACGGAAGACTGTCTCAAAATGTTTCAAGCAGCACGAGTGGCGAGCCATGAGAGTTGAGTACTCGCAACCACTCACTATACACAACTCTGAATGACATTTTATCGTGACTGACTAGGGCAAACTGACGCAATCCAAGAATGGTGTAAGGAGCAGTTTACCGACCACAATGCTGAGTCCTTTCATCCGTTATCAGGTGACTCCAGACCATTACTAATACCAATTAAAACAGCAGAATTTGAGAAGGGACTAAAATCCCTGAAATTGGATGTGCACCTGGACGTGATGGCACGAGCAATGAACTATTCAAATATGCAAGTGACATTATCTCAAACCAAATCGCACACCTAATCAAGCCAGCCTTTATGCACAATTACCTCGCTACTCTAGTCCAAGAAATCACTTTGCATGCCCTTCAGCCAATCGGTGGCCCATGGTGTTCCTCAACAGTATACAGAAAATCTTATTCAACATTACGCTATACTACATCAGAGAAAAATTGATAACTTCACTGGATCCTGTCTGAGTGCCTTTAAACGTGGATGCAGTTGCAGACATTGTAGGGGCTCGGCGCATGCTTGTGTCAGTAGTCTTATCCAAATACTGGGATTTCCACTAAATTGGCAGCCAGATGCAATGATGATGAGCTGGGACTAGAGAGACTACTACCTGCAGAGACCAAGCTGAGAGTACGAGGCAAGACAGCCTGCAGAGTTTTAGACATCAATCAGCTTCCCACAGACCGATGATCTATCCAATGTGCTTTTCACCTGCTACTTTGCTGCAGCACTGAAATATGTGCGAGAAAGTTCCACAAGACCAAATACTCCAGTACTGTGTATGTCGCTATGTATGGAACATGCCGACGAATTGGACTTCAAAGATGAGGAAAGGAAACCCACTGACGAACTACTGGTAGATACAAATAAACAAGATGAGAATCTCTTTATGAATGAATCTAAAGTAGTGCTTAACCACATATATACCAATATAGAATGGAACAAAATAAAGAAAGTGAGGACAAAGTTCGTGGCGGCGAACCATGGAAGATAGTAAAATCATGGGCTTGCTGTGCTGCATTACATCTGACATTGCTGCATCCCGTGTCATCGGAACATAGCTCTCCAGTCTTTCTGGAAGCTGTAGATTCGTAGATCCAAATGCCTTTAACAAAGAGACTACATTTGTACAACGCAATCTGGTATCGTTGATGCTGTACAACTGTAACAGGTAGTCAGTTTTAAAGGTAGCTCTAGACAAACTTGATGCCAACCACTGCAAATATCTCCACACGATCACTGGACACCGATGGCCGGACAGAATAATTTCCAATGAAGTACTATGTGTAATACATCGCTGAAGGCCGCACAATTCGCCCAGCATAGATGGTCCATGCCTGGTCATGTGCTAAGGATGCCAGAAGTCACACTCGCACAGAGAGCCTTGAAATTCGTCCTACTGGGAGACAGTAAACGCAAAACCGGGAGAGGAGGTCATTGCATAACTCTGTTAAGTGTGCTGCGAAGTAACCTCATGAAACAGGACTATGTGCACTCAGATCAAGAATGGACTTGAGGAAGCTAAAGATTTTGTCGGAGGACAGTACACAGTGGTCAAAGGCGAAGACGAACTGATTACAGCTGTAAGACGTTTCTACTACTACAGCCGCAGAATACAATAATCATACATACATATAAGAGTTGTGATTGCCTACGAAAGTGTGTTGACATTAGCAGCATAACCGCATACCGTATTTGATTATCAGTGAAAGCGCTTTTAATAATAATAATAATAATAACTAGATCTGTTCCATGAACAGATATACGGCTTCCAAGAATACCTGCACTTGAACTAGACATTCTTTTCTTGTACTTCATGTACAATCTAGTTATCTGGTGAAATTCTGTTTTTCTAGAACGTCTTTAGATAATATTTCTTGTCTTTCTGATCAATCGCCTAGGTGGTTTTGGAGAAGATCTATATACACAAAACTGGTCACAAATTCAGCTAGATGATTGGTCATTCAGCAGTAAACAGGTTAATCAGGGATTTCTTTGGACACTAAATCTGATAACATGGAACCAGTTTGACTGTTCTATACCTGGTGTTACGGGAGAAGTAACTAGCAGGACAAGAGGTATTAGAAGATAGCAATATCCCGCATTTTTAAGTTACCTGAGGAACCGGTTGCGGCAGGACCCGGTCTGCGCAGGACTACCTATTCTGTGAAGAAACAATATCCAAGCCATGTACATATATAGAATTAGATTGCCCATTTGACTCCTGCTCACTGCCCGCAGATTGACTCAAGAACAAAATAATGTGTTGTACTGTAGTCTACTAACCACATGCTTCAAAATGATATGTGACATGACCACATTTGATAAAATTTATTTTCTGCCCACCATTTCCCCCACCCCTTCAGCTGATATCAAAATTCCAATGTGTCATGCACATCCCTGGCCATATGTTGAATCATACATTTCTATGTGAAATGGTCTAGGAGGGGTTGTGTTACAATTGATTGGTGCACACTTTTTACCCTGCCCCATACCCTCAGTTTGACCCAAGATCAAAGTAATTCCTTGTACTGTGGTCTACTCATCATTGGCTTCAAAATGATGTGTGACATGACCACCTTTGGCAAGATTTTATTTTTTGCTCCACATTTCCCATCACTGGGGTCATACCAAAATTCCACAAGAGCTCTCAGAAGATAGCAAATAGCTTACCTGTATTGTATATTAATTGTACATCACAGGATATGATGGACCACCGGATAGTCACATTTTGAAATTTGACAATCAACATGTGAATTCAAAACACCGTTGGTACTACCCATTGGGAAAGCATAGCTTGGAGACTGAACCATAAAGCGTATCTGCCCAGGAGTAACGTGAAGTCATTTAATGACAACTGGCAAATGGTCCAAAATAAGCAAAGTTCATAGTCTGAAAAAAGAAGAAACATTAAAAAAACCAATCAGCATAATACATATTTAGATGTCAAATGCTCTAGGGGTTGAATGACAATTGATTTGTGCCCACCTTTGACACACATTTCCCACCCCCCAGGGCCCTGCTCCTCGGGTCATGCCAAAATTCCAAAAGTGCCATGCAAATCCCTGTCCATATGTGCAATGATACCAAAAGTTTCAAGCTTCTATGTGAAATGATCTAGGAGGAGTTGTGTAACAATCGATTGGTGCCCACTTTTGATCCCCACTCCCCTCAGTTAGACCCAGGATCGAAATAATTCCTTGTACTGTAGTCTACTTATGATTGGCTTCAAAATGCGATGTGACATGACCATGTTTGGATAAATTAAATTTTGACCCACAGTCCCCTGGGGTCATGACAAAATTTCAAAAGTGACATGCACATTCCTCGCAATATGTGTAATCATACGGAAAGTTTAAAGGTCTCTGTGAAATGGTCTAGGACCAGTTGCTTTACAATCGATTGGTGCCCACTTGTGTCCCCGCCCCCTACCCTAAGTTGGACCCAAGATAAAAATAATTCCTTGTGCTGTAGTCTATTCATCATTGGCTTGACAATGATATGTGACATGACCACCTTTGCACAAATTAAAATTTTTACCCACAGTTACCCCCTCGGCATCATGACAAAATTTCAAAAGTGCCATGCCCATCCATGGCCATATGTGTAATCATACCAGAAGTTTCAAGTTTCTGCGTGAAATGGGCTAGGAGGAGTTGCGATGGTAGCTCTTTTAAATAGACTGTTAAGATTGCCTTTCTGTTGCAATTTTTAAATTTGTTCAAGAAAATTTTAATTTTCTCATGGAAAATATCCATTTCTAGACCAAGAGAAGACTATTTTGAAAATTTACCACTGGAGTGACTGTCTCGGTTATCGAGCTAATCATTCCAGTTGTAAATTTTCATAAATAGTCTTCTCTTAGTTTGCAAATGGCCATTTCGCAAGACCATTTCAGATGCACTGAAGAAGGGGTAACGGGTGAAATCTAAAGTTGTCACCAACTGATTTAGCTAATGGAGACAGGAACTACTTTTACTGTCATGTTTCTAGTATTGAAACACACCACGCATTTGTCAACTTAAGAAAACTGAATAGATAAGATTCTGAAACTGGTTGGAGGGCTTGGGTAGGGATATATGACGGCTGTGGCCACAGTTTCCAGTCAAATTTCTTTCAATACATTCATCAACTTACGCAATACTTCTAGTATTATCAGGAAAATAAGATTTTAGCACTTTGGGTTCAAAGTGTTAAAAGCTAAATCACTAATCCGCTCTATTAAGAGAAGAGTATAATAGCGCATTTAAGCGTGCAAGATCACTCAAGCCTGTTTATGATGGGCACTGTATGGTCCATCAAAAAGTGGTTGTTAAAGACAGATAGTCAGTTAATACAACTTATTCGCTATACTATGCAGAGTTTTTGGATCAAAAGATGGTGGTTGCTTACGGCTTCTCGTCATACCACCACCCCTTTTAAAGAATAACCATCTTTTGGCGCCAGAGCACGTGTTCGTCTTTGGGTAATAAATATCTTCCTGGTTATAAGCCTGAATTTCCATCTGATGGAGCTTTATCATGAAAGCTATATAAAATCATCATTACTAGATTGACCTTTTTTCCGCTGATGCCTAAATATTTAAGATATTATTGTGTGCTCTGACATCTATGTTGTTGAATTTTTTGTAATGTGTTTGACTGAAAGTTGTTCCTCCCGCAGCAATGACCTTCAGTCAAATTATTTTTAAAGAAACAACTCAGTCTACCAAACCATGTTGCTAAATAAACTTGGACATTCGGCTGCAAGGAACAGGAGTGTGAAATCTAAAGTTGTCACCATAAATCTGCTCGACGGCGGAAACTGTAACAGATCTAACCTGTCTATTAAGGAACACCTCTGAAATTAGACCTTTGCTATATATGATGTAGTAATTTCGGAAGTTCATATCTCGGCCGTTTATTGACAGATCTTCTTCTTCTTTTCGTTCTCTGATCATACCGCCAGTCCTAAGTGACTATCGACATGATCATAAGCGTTAAGTGCGTGGATCCATGGTTTATTAGTTTGCGCCGTGCGGCCTGGAACCTCCGTCTTCAGCACTCGAGGTTTCTGTCAGGGTTACCTCACCCTTACCTCCTTTAGTCGCCTCTTACGACGCGCAGAGGATACGGAAGGTGTATTCTAAGCCCCACCTACAGGGCAAGTGGACAGATTATCTTCTAGTTTTCAAACACTCGTTCATCTATGCCCACGCTGATATGACAAAGGTCATAGCATTCCGGGATCCATGGCTCAAAAGAAGCCGATAGAAGAGGAATAGTAATTATAATAATAATAAAAGAGAATAATCAGAACAATTTCTAGAAGGATTCCAAGTAAAAGTTAGCATTCTGCAGTATAAAGGTTAATACCAATCTATTATTTTAGCAGTAGAAGGGTTAATAGGCAGGAACAACTTTCAGTCAAATTGTTTTGAAAAATAGTCAGCATGTATCCTTAGCATCTACAATAAGTGCAAGTTTTATATTGGCATTCATAAGTTCATGGGTTAATCGGCTCCATGGTCAACTGCTGTTAATTGACAATTAAATCCCTATCACATTAATCTGTTTTCCTGTTCTCTGATGAAATTCCGTTTCTATAACTGCTTTAGGTAATATTTCTTGTCTCTCGCTCGGATTAGTCACCTAGGTGGCTTAGGAGAATATCTATATACAGACACAAAACTGGTCACAAAAATCATGTAGATGATTGGGCATTCAGCAGTAAATAGGTAAATTAGGGATTGACCATACAGCCATAAACAGATCTAGAAGTGCATGACAATTTTTTATCTTTCCAATATGCTCAATGGAAACTGGAAATTAGTACAAAATCAATCAAGGGCTAACATTCTGCAGTACACAGGTAAATACAACAACTATAATATTTCACCAGTAGAAGGGTTAATAGGCAGGAACAACTTCCAGTCAGATTGTTAAAATATTCTGTGGGTATCCTTAGCATCTACAATAAGCGATAGGTTTATATTGGCATTCATAGGTTGATGGGTTAATTGGCCCCCATGGTAAACATGTATTAAATGACAATTAAATCCCTATCACATTAATATGTTTGCCTAGAGCATTTACAGTAGCAAATCCAGTTCATTACTCATAATAGCTATTGAGCCACCTTTAGTTAGCTTGAGTTGCATTCGTGAGTGGCCATGATTGGAACTCTTAAATATATCATCCTCGTATATTTCGAACGTAGGCCTATTAAAGATAACATTTTAATCACAATTTCTATCATTTATGTTATAGGTCACGGTCGTATTTTTCGCTAAAAAGTGAGGTAAACCTTAATTGTTTAGCTGAATTACTCTGGCCAGATTGATCGCCCTTGTTATCAAGATAGTTCTGATAGGTCTCCCATAACTTATCCAATGGTGTGCTGTGCATATAAATCATGGAAGTTAGTTTGCTAATGTTATGATTTCCCTGTTTTGGGAAGATAATAGTAGGTTAATTAATTACATTAAAATGTTTCTAAAGGTGGTCTGTTACGACCTGTCATACCTGTGGTTTAAGATGCCACAGGTTTCACAATAACCACAAATAGCAATGTTTTTAGAAGCATCACCAATAAGACTCAAGTGGTCCACCTTAGATAGGCATTCTAATGCAGTAGGCTAATTAAGTGCGTAGATGTATGGTCCTATACTGTAATAGCAATGGGTTTGAGAACCACCACTCAAGCAGTTCACTTACAGAGCTGGTCATAGAACGTAATTGAGCGCTAATCACTGAGAACCACCGTCATCATACATCAGCATCTCTGTCTTAACGAAAATGGTTACTGTCTCTAAGAGCAGTGTTTTTGAGAATCGCCATCAATAAAATTCATGTGGTGCACTTCCATAATATTCAATATTTTCCTGTATTTCATTCAACTGCACTATGCAAGCGTATTAATAATTAAATAATTAATAGAAATAGCAACGCAAAACTCGAGTATTTTAGTATTTCATAATCTATGAACATAGCGTGCTTGGAACCTGAAACTTGTATAAATTAGCGGAAATTAAGGAAAGGATCACTATGTTCCAGCATTAATAATGTTTCAACGGCCACTAGCAACAGCTTTCTGTTGCATGGGTGGAATCGTATTAATAATTCTGGAACTAGTAACAATTGTAACACATATCTCAGATGTCTTAGTATGTGTAAACCTCTGAATACGACCCTTGCAACAGAAACCTCTTGCTACTGGTCGTTGCAAAGTTACTAAGGCTGAAACATAGTGATTTATCCCAATATTCCCAGAATTTATGCAAGTTTCGTGTTCAAATGTCGCTATGCGTTATGTAACTGTATTAATTTTTCATCAACTAGCAGCAATAGCAGCACGCAACAGATATCGTTTAGTATTTCATAGCTTTATAACA